>BQNB010042577.1:0-40128 GCA_026074375.1 Tanacetum coccineum
TATTTTTCTTGTCTTTAACCACAAAACGCAACCAATAACGATTCTTGTATACCCAAAACGCAACCAAGAAAAAAAATCCAAACATGCGAATAAGCCCAAATCTCCCAACTAGCTTATGAAATAAGCAAACCACTAACCTAAATAAGCTATTACAAGGATTCTAAACAAGAAAGTACAAGATATTCATCCAAAAACTTAATCAAACCACACATTCGTGTGCTTATTTAAGCAATAAGCCATGAACTAAGCTCAAAGAGCTTATATAACCATGAAATTCTATCACTATCCACCTGAGGTGACTGATACCAATTATTGGTTGCCCGTAATCACTTCACTTCATTACTAGTTACACGAATTCAAGAAGAAAAGAGAAGGAAATTAGAAGAAGTTTAGAGAGAGAAACAAGAGAGAGAAAGTGAAAGAGAATGGTTGAATAAGAGCCCGTTTACTTGGGCTTTCGCCCGATACACGTGATCGATCAGATTATAAATAAGAGCCCGTTTACCCGTCTAGACTATTACAACGTATATTAATTTAGTGACCGAGACCTAATATAATTATGAACGAACTTCCATTCTTTGACTCAATATTTTGAGGCTAACAATCTCCCCCGAAGTAAGTTCATTGTGACACTCCTTTGTGAGATCAATGAGATTGCTTTTGTCGTTATGCTCTTGTGATCTTAGTCTTTGTCTACGTTGTAGGCTTGTTCCTTCATGCTTTTTGATCTTTGATCTTGAGCCTTTGTCATTGTCTTTAGACTTCGCCTTTTCCATCCGAGATCTTTAAATCTTTATCCTTCCATCTTGATCGTCTTTGCCACCTTGCGATCTTGTGTCTTGACCAACATGCTCATACTTTGCATCATCTTGAAAGCTTGCTAACAATCTCCCTTGATAGACTTGATATCTTTGAAGGAAGATCTTGTATATCAGAGTTTGTGCGGAAGTATTTGTCTTTTAATTCTTGAGCTTTCATGATTCTTAAATCTTGATGCTTATAGAATGTCTTTGTAGTTTGAGCATGAGCATGTGGTAATGAATCTGACTTCAACTGGAATGAGGCATCACCATCTCCATCTTTATGTATCCTGAAATAAAACAGTTAGCAATAAAGCGGGTGGACGAATATGGCTTTGTCATTCGTCCGGATTTGGTTAGATTAACCTCCGGTTCCGTAGGACCATTTTACAGTATAAATACTGTACCTGTGATCAGGTAGATTCAAAGAATCTCCTTGACAGGGTTTCCAGCTCAAAGCGTAGGGTCTTCTAACACAGATGTATTAGAATATGCCATGCTTGCTAGTTCTCATTCCGGAACATCTCAAAGCAGACAACACGTAAAAGTGAATCAGTAGTTACTATCTTTCTGATATGGTCGTCAATTCATTTTACCTAGACTTATATAGTAATATCCAGTTACACAAGAGGGTATTTATAGTCCTAGTGACACTTAACTATTGTAACTAGTCATTATTAGTCCCTACGTGTCACGCTATAAATGAACTAATGTAATTCCGGATATGTCACCATATTTTAAGGCTAACAATCTTCCCCCAATATGTGGACACATACGGAATTACTTACAATGTTCCTAACAAGTACAAATACAATTGAATAAAGTCTTCCAAAGCGCTTCCAAAGCTGAAGTTGTCTTTTAAGTTCTCCTGGTCTTGAAACTTGTATTCCAGCTTGGATCTTCATTGTCTTTACTTGTTCTGGAACCATTGTAGTATGCATGAGTTGGATTAACTTCCCCCCAATTCATGCAGCATGTCTTGAAAAGCTTTCTTCATAGACTCCTTTTTGGCAAAGTTTCTGAATCAGCTTCCCCCCAAACCAACATCCCTATCTTAAGCAGATTCTGAAACTTTGTTGTAGCTTGAACAATCTTCTACTTGTCATTGACGTGCACAGCGGAAATTTGTAGAAGTCAAACCACACCAACGACCACTACTTCTTGTCATTAGGGCTTGGTGAATATTCGTTCGGGGGTGCATGCGAGAAATCAGCAACAATTCTTCTCACGTATGCAGTATACTTCATAAACCATACTAAGTAAAGTAGTATACACTACTTCCCCCTGGAAGTTGACATGGTAACATCAAAGTCAACTAAGTCCCGGATGTACACATTTTCCCCCATGATGGTTGCGAACTCTCGGAAGCATCATTGTCGTGTACGTCCATATACTCGAGAAGTTCTTGTCATAAGCACAAATCTTGATTTACAAAAGAATCATTACCATCTTGAATTCACAAACCGTAGAGGAGTTGAAGCAAGAATCAAGATCACTTGGTATAATCAAGGTCTTGTGAATGAATGTCATCGAAGAACTTTGAAGATTTTGCTTAGACTGTGAAGTATCGTTGTCTTGGAATAGCACAAAAATACCCGTGAGAAGTGCTGATTACATCTCAACCTTTAAACTCTCTGGCTAACTTTCCAACCTCGTATTCTGTCGGCTA
Organism: Tanacetum coccineum; assembly: GCA_026074375.1. Classification (NCBI taxonomy): domain Eukaryota; kingdom Viridiplantae; phylum Streptophyta; class Magnoliopsida; order Asterales; family Asteraceae; genus Tanacetum; species Tanacetum coccineum. The sequence continues at coordinate 2,470 of BQNB010042577.1, forward strand.
TTGTTGTAATCACTTGGTGAAGTAAACCCGATATACCAAACTTGAAAATGAAGTAGAATCCCCCAAATTTGTTACTTAATCTTGCACTGTTGTTGATTGAAGAACGGTGCAAGATTAGATCTTTACGTACTCTATACCCACTCCGAAAGTATGAGAAGTACAACACCTCTTGAAATTATCCACATCGTCTTCTGCGTGTGACACTGAGTACTACAACGTAACTCCTTTAAGTGATAGTTAACCAGGTCTGCAACCAACCACCCCTGACTGCTGGAACTAGATAATTCAAGTCTCAATCAAATCCGTTGTAAAAAGAAAATACAAAAATATAAAACCAACAAAAAGAAAAAACAAAAATATAAAATCTAGAAAAACAAAATATAAAATCAGAAAAATTTCAAAAATACCAAAAAGAATCTTCTCGACATGTCTCTTGGAATAGATAACATTTACGTACCTAGAAATGTTGATTAACATCGACACGGGCGTATAAATGAAGTTTGAGCGAGAGTTTCAAATGCTTTAAAAACATGTCATTTCTAAATTTTTCTCTATGACTTATGTACATTTTAGTACATAACTCGGTCCCAATTGTTATAGGGAAGTGTACGCTTCAGTGCGCTTACTCTAAAATAGAAGAGACGTCTTCTATCATGTTTTTAAAACCGTTGAACATAATTTTTCAAAAAGAAATTTAAATGTCAAAACTATCTACAATATAATTTGTGGTATGTTTTTCACTAAAAAGTGGTATTTGTTAAAATTATGTGTTCAACACTCCCTTCCTCGAATAATTTTCAAAGAATTGTAGTACGCAGAATGTCATTTTATGTGAATCAATTTCTGAGGGGGAGCTTTTTAAAACAAAAGCCTTTTATGAGTCGGATACATCTATCTCGAAAATGTCCAATTTTATGTATCTAAACACATTTTGTGAAATAAAAAATGTGAAAGACTTAATGTCAATTAATTAATATACATTGTTTACTAAGGAATCCACACTTACCGTCTTTAACATTTTGTGGTGTCATATCAATTTTTCATTCTAATGTCAAGTTTTAATAAATACTGGTATCCCACATATACTATTGAAGGGGAGCTATCCGGAAAATGAATTCATGCAATATCGTAGTATAATTTTTCTCCCCATGGAATTTTTCATGTTAAATTTTAATCAATTGGTATTTCAAATACTAAGTGTTTTATTATTTAAAATAAGGGGAGAAAATGTGATTAAAAAATGTTATAGACGAATGTGATCTTTAAGACTCTAAGTGCAACCTTTCCTCATGTGGCTAAACAATTTTGAATACCGGATCACATGTGTAGGGGGAGTATTTGAAAATAACAATGTAAGAAAATGGTTTTATGGTTAGATCTCATACCCAACAACCTATTAATTTCACAATGATTCTGAAGTTATAAGGTGGTTAGGTTAGGAATAAGTCCTACGATCCAACCAGAACTGGAGGGATCTACCCAAGGACACTCCATAGTTAGAAATAGCAGTCCTTAGGTATGAATGGAGAAGAATGAGTAAAAGGGAAAAATGCCGACTAAGATTGAGCTAACACTAGAACAATCACAACAAGGTGTTAGTAATGACGTCTTGGTAAGCATTGAAGGGGTTGAAGAATGAAAAAGAAATGTATGGATAAAGGGTGAAAAGAAAGAAGCCCTCCTTATACCTTAGGCAGAAACTGGGTCAATACATAATCTATCAAAATCACAATGATGATTGTTGATATTGAAGAAAGTCGTCATGGACTCAGTGATGCAATGCACAACCCTTCCCAGCCATTCGGGTTTCTCTCAAAAGAAACTTGTCTCATTTGTCACGGAGATACACACGTTATCTATTGACATCTCACTCCGAGATTGTTGATATTGAATAGGTGGCAGTTTGCTCCAGCCTCCGATTACTAAAACCAAAAGTGCACAAATCGAGTCTAGATCCAAGAAGAGATCTAATTATAAATCTCATTAGGACACACTTACCGTGTTGTCTGCTTTGAGACGTTCTGGTAATGAGAACTAGCAAGCATGGGATTCGAAAACATCTGTTTAGAAGACCAACACTTTGAGCTTGGAAAACGCCTGTCAAGCAGATGCATTTTGTATCAACCTATCACAGTATAGTTTTTATACTAAAAAATGGGACTGGAGGTTAATACAACCTAAATCAAAGATGAATGACAAAGCCATATTCAATCTTATTTATTGCTAACGCTTATTCAGGTTTAGAACGACGGTGTTGCAGACTCATTCCAGCGAAGTTCGTGAGTCAAAACCACACGCTCGAAACTCAATGCTTTCAAAGTCAATCATTTCAACGTCCAAGATAGTTGATTCTAACTTCCCCACCATCAAAGAGCCACAAATCCAAATAAAGAAATCATCAATGGGAGATTGTTAGACTTAGAATCACATATGTCAAACAAGAATGTAACAAGTATGAGCATGTGCGGTCAAGAGCACATGTTGAACAAGAAGTCAAGCAAGATGATTCAAGTCAAGGAGATGATGCAATATACATCTCAAGATCAAAGTCAAAAGATAAAGGCTCGAATTCAAGATCACAAAGCATGGATGAAAACAAAGCCATTACAAACAAATAACAAGACCATAACCAGCAAAGCGTAAACAACAAACGACATATCTTCATGACATCGCGGATAAGAGGAGTTTGAAGAAAGATTCTCAAACATTCTTGGGGAGATTGTTAAGCCTTAATTATATAAGTCAAACAAAAATTTATCAGGTCTTAAAGAAAGTCAAACTAGGTCTGTATGTAATAGGCTAGTTAGGTTTAACGGGCTTGGATTGTAATCTAATATTGTATTAATATCACATTGAGGACAATGTGTAGCTTTAGTATGGGGGGGGGGGATCTATCGATTTGATTATACCTGCAGCCGTTGTTCTCGCGTAACCCGTTTTTCCACCAAAAAAATATGTGATTTTATGTGAAAAATAGCAAAAATTTTAAATTTTTGTGCATAAAATAAGTGATAAATGTTAGAATAAAGTGATGAAATAAGTGTTGTGACATAAATAAAGGTGAGAATGAGAAACAAATTTTGACCCGACAAGTTTATACCTTAGCTTTTTCCTTAACAAATTTAAATTGAGTTTGTTGCTAGTCTTATGTAGGCTTATCCATTATGCCGAACTCGATTTATTAGAGTAAAGATTGTTGCCAGTCTATGTGACTTGTTAAAGTGCCGATCTTAATTCGCTAGGCTAAGCATTCGCGAGTCTCTTTCTTAGAGATTTTAAATTGCGAAAAACGAGAAATGATAGTGTTAATTATAAGTCATGATATTAAACGTAGAATAGTTGGTTTTCTTTCAAGCTCATGAGTATTAATTGTGGCTTTTTCTCCCATTAGCTTGTCTCACTTATATGCATAATTGTTTAATAAATAAGGTTGTCCGGTTCAATTTAATTTTTAGTAACTTCCCTTTGAATTGGTAGTCGATGATTCGAATTTTGGCTTATTATATGCACTTCATGTTCATTGCTTTACTTATACCTTAAAGAGCCTTAGGGTATATGGTATGAGTAAAGTTAATCATTTTATTACTTTTTGCCTTAAAGAGCCTTAGGGTATATGGCAAGAGTAATACTAATCATGAAATTATTTGTACCTTAAAGAGCCTTAGGGTATATGGTACTTATAAAATTAGTGATTACGTTGCTTAATTATTTTCACCTTAAAGAGCCTAAGGGTATATGGTGTGAATAATATTACTTGATTTATGTCTTAAAGAGCCTTAGGGTATATGACATGAATTAAGGCAAAAGCAACAAAAGCCAAATTTCGGTCACTTCATCGGTTTTTAAGGATAAGGGTGGAAGCTAAACTTTATTTTTAACCGTCCCACTTTATTTTTGGAATTAATAAGTATCGAAATAAAAGTCTTAAAGAGCCTTCGGGTATATGACTTAAATAAAATCTTGAGATACAAAATTAGGAAATAAGGGAGGAAAAGTAAGTACACAATTAGTATCTATGAGTAGTGTTAGTATCATGACTTGTATTTGACAATGATCTTGTTTTTAAGCTTAGTATGGAAAAGTGAAAGTTGGGGACGATGAATTTATTTTGCTTGTTCTATGATCCTAAGCCTAAAAAAATGTGTTATGAAGTGATTGAAATATGGAAAGTTGTGAAAAAGCATAAAAATAGAAAAATTTTGAAAATGGAAAAACGGGGCGTTTCTTAACTATTGATTCCTTAATTCCTTTAGATGAGCACTTTGCTACTTTTTAAGGTGATTAGTTTGGGGGATTGGAATTTTTAGCTTTAAGCGCGTATTTATTACATTGCGTGAGGACACGACAATACTTTAGTATGGGGGAATTTGGTATTCGCTATTTTATACATACTATTTACCATGAAAAACGAACCCAAATATATCTTGTTTTTGTGTTTGTGTATGTGCAAGTACGGATATTAAAGAAATGGACGAAAATAAAGACAAAACCGGACAAAACCGAGCACGGGATCGGAAAGAGCGCGAGAAAACGAGTTCAACGGTGCTTTCGGATTTTATTGGGCCAGCCCATAACCCATTTAAATGGGCCGGGCCAGCCCATTAGTATCTTAATCCATAATAAAGCCCAATGTAAATTTGATAAATCTGAATAAGAGAAGGAATGTGACGTCACCAACACGTGAGGGTGAAATTAAATCCAAAACTTACATGTGACTTCCCACTAGCAATTGGCTTGGCGAATTGAAGGGCGCCACGTGGCGAGCACTAGTTACAATTCATTTCATATTTTCATTTAAATGATCAAACGGGTATAAATGTTGCGTTGGATAAAAGCAAATAATGAGTCCACGTGGCCTTCATCGAGCAGAGAATTTATGAAATTGAAGTCTGTTGATCCGTGTGACGTTAAATAAGAAACAATGATTGGCTGAATCATTTCCAAATGATTGGGATAATTTTACAAAATCACCCCTTCTCCCCTTAGATATACCAACCCGCTCCCCTCATTTATCTCTAGTGGGATTTAGTTTTAAAAAAGTTTCTCTAGTTTTAGTTTTTTTATATTTAAACGTTTTTAGCTTATTTTAGTTTTTTTTGGGCTTATTGTAAAAATTGTTCTCAGCTTATTTCAGTTTATGTAACAAGATTTGGTTTAGCTTAATGAAGTTTATGGTTCGTTTTTAAATTGCTTATTTCTATGCTGATTTCCTGTTTAGTTGTTCACTCTTTGAGCTTATTTAGATCTGAAAAAGCTACTTCATAGCTTATGACATATTCAAATTAGCTTATACACATTAATTCATTTTTCACTTTTGTGTTTGTTTAGTTAGCGATTTAGTAGTTAAAGTGCTTATTTCAGTTCCTTATTATTGTTTGATGTTTAGTATGCTTATTCTCACTACATGATCTTATTATTGATATTAGGATTACAATTTGTTTCGATTGGATTAAGCTTATATGCATTTGAGATACAAATTGTCTTTACTGGTTGTGATTTGTACGAATGCTAAAAACGTGGCCTATTTGGTTTAGATGAATCAGTTAGTATGAGTTAATATAGTTGAAAATCATTTGTTAAGCTTGTTTGAGTAAAAGGTTGCTGAAAAGATTTAAAACAGTTTTTTAGTTTAATCCAGTTTTGTGATTGGGCTTATTGTTTCAGTTAGAGATCATTTGGTTTAAATATTCACTTAGGTTGCTTTTTGTTTCTAAACTTGCTAGTTAGTTGTTAGTTCTCAACAACTTCTTGGATTGATGCTAGCGTATTTGTTTTGATTTTCGCTAGTTAGTTTAAAAATCTCGAGCGCTTATTGTGTTAGTTTAGAGCTATTTTCGTAGTAGTTGGCTTATTAGGATTAGTTCATTAGTAATCAATGTTAGGTAACGTGATTCTCTAAATTCCCTCATAACTGGATGCGTTTGGTTTATATTTCATTTGGGCCTTAGATTGAATCATTGGGCCTGCAACTTTTATTTGTATCTTGGGCTAGGTTAGTCATTGAAAGCACGATTTGGGACAAGTGTGTAAATCAAATTGCAAATTAGTTTGTTAAAAAATGTGTTATGTTAACAGTTTTTTTTAATTGCTTTTGGTAATGGTCTACTCATGAGGCGCGGAGCTTAAGGGCTTATTTAGCTAGACTGAATTTAATTATTTCTTTTAGCTAAATAAGTCGGGTGGTAATCGTTTAATTGCGGGTCTCCAATTCGGTTCCATTTTCTATCCTTTTTTAATTAATTAGTGTAGTTTTTTTTATAATAAGATTTTGCCATGCTTAGTGTAGATTTATTTTTGTCATTAAATACCATGTTAGTTTATGTAAATTTTATTATAAGTAGCGAGTAGTTTAATTAGTGCTTGTTAAGTGATTAGTGATTTGGAATTTAAGTGCGGGTTTAAAAAGGTTTTAAAAAAAATATTAGTTTTTAGAATTTTTCAATTTAAATTTCGTCATTTATTTTTAATGCAATTTAAATACTTGTCATTTATTTTAATAAGCAGTTTACTTTACTTGTCATTTAATTTCGTGAAACTTGTTTTCTTTTTAAAATTTAAACCTAAGCCCGCACTTGATGAACATTTTACGTCACTTAGCAAGCATTTTTATCATTTATATCGTTTAGATTAATTTTAGTATAATATTGTAGATTTAAATCGTAGAATTAATATTAGTTTAATTTTTAGTATAAAAATAGTTATAAACCAAAACCAAAAATTTAAATGACAATCAAGCTCGATTTACACCTTGAACGTAGATTTCCATTCACCTCTCGCCGAGGAAACGACCCGAAAGGTTTTTGACAATTGCTTTGGTTAAAAGCGATTTTCTAGAACCCGACGGAAATACTTTACTATACTATTATTGATTATATCTTCCTTATTATTACGTATTTATATTATATATATATATATATATATATATATTGCTATATGTATATATTATATATATGTGTTGTGTGTGTGGTGTGTTAATTTGGACGGATCAGGGTGCATTGCAACTTGATTCTCTCTGAATCAACTCTCATTATGGCATTCGATTCGCTTCGAATCGACTCTTGACTATACCATTTCATTTGACTCTCCTTGAATCAATACTTATTTTAGTCTTGCATAACAAATCTTTTTGTTTCAACAAAAACGGGGAGAAGGGAAGTAAAAAGTCTCAGATATAATACTTCACGCTTAAACGCTTTAAATTTTTTACTCGCATCAATATTATGTTTTGTCATCAATAAAAAGAGGGAGATTGATAATACAAATAAACCAGTAAAAGCGTTTATTTCTATCTTTTGATCTTCTCGTGTTTTGTCAATAACAAAACATAAATCGTAACAAATAATCATTTACACATGTATCATTCAAACTAACCATTTACACATGTATTTTTCATTTCTTATTTACATCATTGGTGACATAATCATCTTAACATATCTTTGGCATATCTACCAAGAATACACATGATTTCTTGAGATTTGGCAATCTAAAATTCAGATTATGTGTCAGGATGCCAATTTCGTTAATCTGTACTGGCCGGTTCCCTTTTAAGAAGGAACCACCAAGAACCGGGCTACATGACAAGCCGGTTCCATAAATTTGTACTGGCCGGTTCCCTTTTGAAGAAGGAATTATTGAGTACCATGCTATAGGGTAACCCGGTTCCATTGGCTTATAATCGTCGGTTCCCTCCTGTAGAAGGAATCAGCAGAACCAGAATACAATACCAGTTTAGGCCTATAAATACCAAGCCATTTCTCATGTTTTTCTCACTAATTCTCATTCTAATCTTTTTAACTATCTGATCATACTCTCATTTTCAGTTCTAGTTAGTTTCATACATCATTTGTAGGTGATTATCCTTTTAGAAGAAATTGCCAAAAAAGCATACGAGATGATCACGTTCAAGCAATATTGTTTTGCACCTCCATCTTATTATCAAGATCACTTTTCTGTATCTTGTACATCATTTAGTAGTTGTAGTATCATTCATCATCCTTGTAAAAGAAGTGTGATTGCATTGGGTTGATTTTACCTTTGTTAGAATCTGGTATTTAGCTTTGTACCGTTAAATGGTGTAAGCAACATTATGAGGCTTCTCTGCAGGTTGAAGGAGATTGGTGACTAGTGTTTATGAACTCTCAAGTAGGTGACTCGGGGAGTAGAGTAGGGCAAGGAAGATGTCCTTGTAGCCGAGACACTATAAATGCTTGTGTCTCGGTTTGATCATTCTTACTCTCTATTTACTCGCATTTTATATTTAGTTAGTATATCATTCAAACATCAATATCGTCAACTTCACATAAGTTCAAACTAACTTTTGAAAAGTAAATTTAAATCAGTAAAACTATTCAACCCGCCTTCTAGTTTTCCACAAAGTACTTACTCCAAAAAGTCCCTCATCGTCGTCTTAATTTATGGCTTCAAGTTCAAATCTTTAACGATCATGTGAACTCCACCACTAAAATGGCCATTGATTATGCAGCAGGCGGGAGACTTAGAAAATTAAGGCCACAAGTAGTATCAGAAACCATCAAGGATTTAGCCTAATATGAAGAAGAAAAATGGAACGACCCAATCTTTTCCGAAAAAAGAAGTCCTGACTATATAAATGCCAGTTTAGAACTGGAGTTAGAAACTATGGAGTGTCAAGTAGAATCTTTAATGAGGAGTGAAGTGCTATTGGATTATAAGGTAGGATTCACGTATCCCGAAAGACCTTATAAGGAGGATTTTAAGGGACAAATACTAAATTTAATGGATCATCAGGAGGATCAAATTCAACAATTTGAGGAAGATATGAGAAGAACAAAAGATATATTTATGTGTCTTGCGGATAGTTTAGTTGAAACCCTGAAGGTTAAAATAGACGCACAATAAGTTCATTCCACAAAAATAGAAAAGATCACTAAATTCCCTACCTACACCCATACCGTAACCCCTAAAATACTCAAGCCTATCATGGTGCATAGGGTCTCAATGATTTCTAATATTAAACCTACTATCAATAGAACCCCTCACCAACACCTAAATTCCAACCTGAAAATACCAATACTTCATTCATTTGAGAAAAATACGCATGAGTACGAAGGTGAAGATGAAGTGGAGATAAAGATTATGGGAACCGGAATGGATAAAGAATCGTTGGATCATAATCTTTATAAGAATGACATAACCTCAATAATTTTTCATAATTTATCTCTGACTTCAAATGCACCCATCAAACCAAAGGATTCAAGTAGTTTTAGGATGAAGTTAGTAAAACCCTTGACCATTCATACACCACCTTCACCCCACGTGGCATACTTCCATCGAAATGTTGTGTATCGCTACTATCACCCACACTTAACCTTAAGTGTAGGGGAGACACACCTTCTATGCGTCAAATAAGCGTAGAGTCAGGCTCTTGACTCGAACAAACAAGCGCTTATTAGGAGGCAACCCAATATTTTATTTTCTTGCATTTTAGGGGTGTCGTGTGTTTTATTCTTTATTGTTTGTTCTTATATGTTTGAATTATATGTGATCATGATTTGTTTTGTCTTTAACTTTGTCTTAATTGCAATCAAAGGTATTTTGCATCAAATACGTGTAGGGGAAAACATTTGATTTATAAGAACCATTTCAAACATGTTAAATAAATAGTTTAGTTTAATTCGCGTCGTGTGTCTTCTGTCATGTGTTTGTTTGAGTCATATGATTGTACTAATCATTTTTGTGGCCTATGTAGAAAATTTTTCCAGGAAATAACTAATAGGATATGCATGCATAAATTTTCCAAGAAAACGAACAATTTTTTACAGAGCCTGGAGATGGCGTCAGGATTTTTCTTGACGGCGTTGCCAGCCAAGCTACAGTAAATTCATATTTTCTAGAATTTATTTTTGTATAATTTCTAGAATTTGTAATTTTCTAATTCTTGCGAAAGGCTACGATTAAATTAGTACATTCATCCTATCTTTATTGCTTTTGTAGTGTCTAAACCTTATAAACGAAGGGTTGTATATCATTCACCAGTGGATTTTACGCTCGGTGTAGTTATTTCTTGTCTTTGACTTACAGGTTAAATTTGATAAGGAGAATCCCAAAAGTTCTTTGGATTTTCGCTTGGACGATTCTTGGATGACGATTTAGCCGGTTTATCTTGTTTCTTCTCCAATATTGAGCAAAATCAGGGGAGTATTAGTTTCTTTTGCCTTTTTCTTTTTCCTTTATTCATTTTTTGGGTACTTTCAAGAACATTAGAGACAATGTTCAAATAAGTGTAGGGGGGAAATAAAGCCTTAGAAACTATTTCTTCATTTTCCTTTGCTTTGTCCTTAAAAAGATGAGTAATATACTGAAACGCAGCATAGACGATAACTTTGAACCAAATTTAATTTTTTATGGCACATACCGATGAAAATTAAGTATTAATAGTGTCTCATAGATATGAATTATATGACTAGAACAAAAACCCTACCACTCTAAAAAAAATTTCCACCCCAAAAATGTGAGGTTCGCCCCTAGATCTTTAGAAATTCAAGCACCCATCTTTTGGTGCTTAAGATAGTTTCACCTTTAGCTTGCTCGAATTAAGGAATGAGCAATCATATATGTCGCATTCATGGATTTGATCATGCATATATGGTTTTGTCGCTTTTTCTAGAGCTTTGGTATCGGTTAAAATTATATGAGTATACCGGTAGTATATTAAATTCTAGAACTTGCTTTTGTGATTCATCCTGAGACTGCTAAGTGAGATAGCATTCACGTGATTAGGATTTTCTAAATGATAAGAGGCACTAGGATAAACCCTATTTTAAACCTGTATTTGTTATTATGGCCTCCTCGATCATATAACTATTCCCACACCCTTGTTATGCACTCATTTTTAGTGCAAGATACCCCTAATACACCCCTCCGAGCCTATCCTTTTCGCGGTTCTCGTAATTTTCTAGTGGATTCCATATTATTAATGAAGAGCATTATTTACACCCTTACCAAAATGTTACACCCAAATCGCCTTAGCCTTCCTTGTATATAGTCGTTTTTAGTACAATATTTTTATCACGTTTGTAAACTCAGTTAATTATTTGCTTGAGTACATGGTTGCTATGTCGAGTCTTTTATTAGTGTATATAGTTTTGGGATGATAGGGATTCATGGTAGTATTTATTTTATGGAGAGATGGGGACGAAAGTTAATTTATTACCCCATACGTGCTTAATACACTCCATGTTTGTTGATCATTTCAATTAGGGTCATTAGATTAGTTAATGTCATCGAGTATCAAAGACTCAAGTGTAGGGGTAGGTCTATAAACCCCAAGTCATGTATTATTATGTTTTAGCAGAAGGCATGGCAAAAGTGTACCGAAAAAACAGAAAAAAAGTGACAAGAAAAAAAGAGAAAAAAAGTAGAAAATCGAAAATAATAAAAAAAAGTAAAAAAACATCTTGCTTATGTTTATGTTCATGTCAAGATAGTGTCAGAAAAAAAGAAATAGTTTGATGTAGAGTTTGTATATATCTTTGTCCTAGAGTGGTCAAGTCTTGGCTTAGCAACGCATTTATGTGTATTCTTGTATTTAATTAATTCACCACCACCCTAAATCCACCCAAATATATCCCATCCGTTTCCATTACCGTTTAACATACACCCAAACAGCACAACCCTTTAAAGACCTCTTTGATAGTAATTACTAGGTACTTACACTACAGCGATGGATGTTTAATCCTTTATCATTGCTGCTCTGGTAATTTTACTCGGTTACTTTGATAGGTAATGAGTTGTTAATTTTCCTGTTCCCAATATTGTTATAAATCTTTATACATACGAGAGAAAGAGAGAATCCAAACCACTTATGTGGAGTGCTAGTATATAACTTCCGTTGCTTTTAATATGATGGTTAATTCGGTTTACCATAAATTATCTTTAAAGAGTAAGTTAAATGCCTCTGATACTGCTATTGTATAGGTAGAAAAATCCATTTGCTTTAGGACAAGAAAATCCTATGTGTAGGGGTATTTGATGAGGTGTCATTTTATACATTTTTTCAGGGTCATTTAACCCCCTAAATCATGCAAATATGCCCAAATTACGTGCTTAATCGTTTCTTTTTGTGTTTTTAGCACTTAAAAGGCATTTGGAGGAAGTACACGTGACTTGGACTCAATTTGGGAAGAAACGGACAAGATCTCAACTCTACACGAAGTTTGATATAAAAAGGGCATACATACCATGGAGTCGGCGTCGTAATTCCTTGTGACGGCGTCTGAAGGCTTAAGTGAGGGCGTCCTGACGAATTATGTGTGATCGTACTATGAAATAACACCCATATATGTTCCGCTGCGTTGTCCCGAAAATGGGGGTGTTATAATGATCTTCATGTTTTGATAATAACAAATATGTTATATGTCATGTTTTCATAGTAGATATCATGCAAAAGTGAAAGAATGTAAGAAGAGGAGCTAGAGAGTATTTTTCATCATTTTCAAAGTTTTCCCTCCAAAAGGGAAAATAGAAATAGGAGGGAGAAGTGAATTACAAAATGTAAAGACTTGTATAAATACCCCTCCTAGATGGGTATTTATACTTATTGTTATTCCTATTTTATTTTCCTAACTTTAGTCAAACCTTGGTCACTTTACTTAACTTTGACCAAGATAGACTTTATTACATTATAATTACTAATAAACTTGTAAAACTAAACAAAACTATACAAAGACTAATTCATCTAATAATAAACACTTTTCTTAAACCTAATAATCTCCCCCTAAGGTTTGCTTATTACAAATGCTTCATCGTTGGTAGAATTGGTCTTCCATTCACAAAAGATTCCCATTTTTTCATTTTCTTTTGATTACCATAATATCTTGTTTAAATATCAAGGGGTAGCATAGCAGGGTTCAAATGGTAATACTAACTAATCGATCATATAAGATAGCCAAAAATAATAAGGCTCAGAGCAATATGTAGCAAATCAAATGAGAAATCAAAGGATAGAGAGATAACTGTCATGAGAATCCTTAACGATAATGGTCAGAATTTCTGACCATATTACGAAGCAATAGCAAAGTTCAAAGAGAAATACACCAGGAATATCACAATCACTCACTCTTGACACGAACCTAAAGAAATGTGAATTCGAATTACAACCATTATTTTAGTTATACTTTCTATTTTTATAAACTTTCTATTTCTTAGTTACTTTCCATTTTTAGCAGCTTACTCATTTTTAGCAGCTTTTATTATTTAGCTGGTTTCCTTAATTAGTTATATTCATCTTTTGATGATTATATTATGTTATTTTGGATTAGTTTAGGGACTTAACATGTCATCATTTCAAGTTTAGGGTTTAATATGACAACTTTCCAAATTTTAGTGGTCTTATAATGCATATTCATACAATTTTCAATAGGTTATAAGTGTAAATAATCTATGTTTCACATTTTATTCAGATTATACCTTCTCATTTTTTTTATTTACAAGTCAATTCCTTATTTTCCCAAAATATACAACTTGTTGTACCTTTTAGTTTACTAATTTAATTATAAAAATATCTTTAATTATCCAAAATTACAAATTTACAATCCCTATTGATTCATATATGTACATTAAAATTCATAAGTATATATATTAAAGAAATGACCAGGACCTCTATACTTTTCTGAATTTACCACTTTTAGTCCATCCATTTTAAATTAATTACTTTCTAATTACATTTTTTACATAATTAACCATGTTTAATCCAAAATAATATCAAAATGACTTTTTATTACCCCCCTACTTATTTTGATCAGATTATTAAACATTTTTAATATACATGTCTAAAACAAACCCCTAAGTTTCTGAAATTACAAAAACACCACCTCATTTCTTCTTAATTCCAATTCGGCTATATAAACATTAAGTCCCAAAACCCTAATTTAATTTTTCCCCAATTCCAAACAAACTTTTTATACAAATACTTAGCCACTTAATAACTGGGAAAATTAGAAAATCCCTAACCCCTTTCGTTTATTTCCTTCTTTACTTTAATTGCGAATTTCGGTCAATACCATTTAAGGGGTAAATCCCCATATAATTATTTTGAATCTTTACTAAAATTTTTTCCAACATTTTCATTCTTAAGTTGTACATGATATATTGAACACCTTTAAAAATTTATAGTCAATTTATTCATACCCTTTTCCATGACGATTAAAAATACTTCCTTTTAATATTAGTGGTTACAAATATGTTTCGATTCTATAATCCAAATAACTTGCATGATTTAATTTTTCTTATGATTTTAATGACTTAATATGATGTAATTTAAGTTATAATAAATACCTTTGATGATCTTGTAATTTTTTATGATTATTTTTAGGTTTCTGGGTGGGTTTTCGTTCCCTTAAAAAATAACCTAAAATGAATAAAGCTCTCCCCACTTGTGTACTATACTGGTGCCCTCTCAGAATTATGCCTTCATATGTTCTGAGGATAAATAGTCCTTGCCTTTGTAATTATCTTTTGAGCACAGTTGGGTTTGTGTGGGGGGGCAGGTTGGGGTTGGGTTTGGGTGTTGTTTTTTTTTTTGGGTGTTGTGGGTGTTGGGGTGGCGGGGTAAGTTGGTAGGGCGGCGTTGTGGGTAGTTTTGATGTGGCGGGTGCTGAATTTGGTGTGGGTTGTGGGTGAAGGTTGGGTGGTGTGGGGGTGGGGGTTGTGTGTTTGTTTGGTTGTGTAGGTTGGGAGGATTTATGTGTGTGTGTATTGGTGGTTGGTAGGGGAGGCTATGTTGTTGTTTGGTGGGGTTTGAGGTATTTTGGGGATGTGGGGACATGTGTGGGGTGGGGATGTTGGGGCGTAAGGGTTTTGTTGGAGTGGGTTGAGGGGTGGTTGGGCGGGATTGTGGGGGTTGGGGTGCGTGCGGGTCATAGGGGGGGGTGGGGGGTGGGGGTATTAGGAGGAAAAGAGTTTTATTTTTTGGTTGAGAGGAGAGGGGGAGAAGAGTAGAGGACCCAGCAGAAGGTAAAGCGGAGATGAGAAGGAGGACGGGAGAGCTTGAGGACACGAAAGGCTAGTAAGTATGGGATTGGGACTTTTGTGTCCCTTTTGAGGTTGTATTGTTTTGTATTGCTCACGAAGTGCTATATGTGGGAGTGATAAGAGTTGCTTATAGTGTGGACTTGGCAGGTTTAGAGCCAAAGAAGGAAAGGTGCAGGGAGGGTTACTAAGGCTTTAGGTCGGCAAAGGCGTGTGGACACTAGATCGGGAAGAGGATATGCAAGGTGTTATTTGTGTTTGCATAGTTGCTCAATGTAGGACGATTGTTGGGCCAGAGAGGTGAGACAATTTACAAGGATTTTTTGGGGACGGAGGGAAGGAGAGAAGGAAGTGCGAGCGAAGAGGGAAAGGGAGGAAAGATACAGATGAAGTACAAAAGAGAAACAAAAAAAAAAAAACAGAAAAAAAATCAAAAATAAAAAGAAAAAAAAAATAGAAAAACAATAACAAAAAAAAAAAAAACAAATTAAAAAAAAAGGAAAAAAAGGACCAATCTCGACAAAAAAAAAACAACAAAGAAACGATGACTACAAAAAACATAAAAAAGAAAAAAAAAAAAACGAAAGAACCACAAAAAAAAAGAGAAAAAAGCAAAAAAAAAAAAAAAACAAGAAAAAAAAACTAAAAAAAAAAAATTATAACAACCTAAAAGAAAGAAATGAAAAAGAAAACAAAAACAAAACAAAAAAATCGGAGAAGACCAAAAAAGAAAAACAAAGAAAGAGAAAAAAAAAAAGAACAGACAGAAACATCAAATCTAAAAGAAAATCCAAATAATTTGAAAAAAACGAAAAAAATAAAGCAAAAATAAAAAAAAAAAACAAAGAGAAGAACAAGCAAAATAAACAAGAAAAAAAATAAAAAGTAAATAAAAGACACATGACACACAAAGCAAAACGAATAGGACTATAAACAAAAAACCTGCAAAAAAAAAAAAATAAAAAAAACAAATAAAGAAAGAAATAAAAACAAAAAAAATTCTAAAAAAAAACGAAAAACGACAAAAACTAAAAGAAAAAAAAAAAAAAATAGAAGGGGAGACAAAATAAGGGGAAAAAAAAAAAAATAAAGGAAAAAAAAAAACGAAGAAAAACAAGAAAGAACAAACCAAATTAAAAGAAAAAAAACAAAAAAATTAAAGAAAAAAAAAAGAAAGCCAATAAGAAAAGAGGGAATAATGGAACAAAGACAATCAAGAACAAATGGAAAACATCAAACAAAAAACTACACAAAAAAAATAGATAGAATAAGAAAAAAACAAGCAAAAAAACCGAAAAAAAATGAACAAAATCCCACAAGGACAAACAAAAGACGAACGAAAAAATCCGGAAGAGAAGAAACAAAAAGAAAAGAAACTGCAAATACAAAGAAAAAAAAAATGAGAAAAAACAAAACAGAAAGAGAGAAAAAAAATAATCAACAGAAATGAAAAAAACAGGGGAAAACCATAAAAACGAGAAGACGAAAACGATCCCGGACAAAAAACCAAATCGAGAACACAAAAACAAAAAAAAAGAAACAATCACAAAAAAAGAAAAAACAAATACCAAAGATAGAAAAAAAAAAAAACATGAAAACAACGACATAACGAAAGAAAAGAAAAACGGAAAGAAAAAAAAGACAGAAGGAGAAAAGTAGAAACAACAACAAGAGCAGAACAACCAATAAATAAACGAAACACAAAGGAGAGAATGAAAAAAAAAGGACTAATAAAGAAAAAAATTACAGCAAAAATGTCATCACAAAGAAGAACAATTATCGAAATTCTTCATAGAATTCAAAAAACCTAAAAAGAGAAAATAAGCCAAAAAAACAACAAGTCACCAATAACAAAAAAACAAAAAAAGGAAGAAAAAAAAAACAAATAACAACCTCAAAAGAAAAAGAAACGAGAGAATTAACCTAAAAAAAAACATCAGAAAAGAAAAAAAACGCTCTCGAAGAAAAACAACATAACAAGGGAAAAAAATAAAAAAAATAGGCTTAGAAATAAAGGCACCACAACAAAGAAAAAAAAAAAAAAAAAACGAATCCAAAAAAATAAAAAAAGAAAACAAAAGAAAAAACCACCAAATCAAGCAAATGACAAACATAAAAACAAAACAAAAAAAGAAGAAGAGAAACAAACACAAAACCTACACAAGACAAGAAGAAAAAAAAGGAAAAAAGTCAAATGAAAATAAGACCGAGGAAAAACGGAAAAAGAAAAAGAACACCCCCAAAATTTACCAGAGAGAGCCAGATAACCGGCACACAGACCATCCACAACGACCCCCTCCCGCCCCACCCCTCCCTCCCCCACCCAACACATCTAAGCCACAAACTCCACCACCAACGCCCTTGCCCCCATAACAAACCATCTAACAAATAGTTCAATATTCCCGTGGTGCACACAAAGAGTCAAGTCCCTGTAGGGGGGGCCAGTTGACGAACGAAATAGGACTGATTTTGTTCTCCTATAGTTACCAGAGTTTAACGTTCTACGTGTTCATCAACAATATGGGATAGCTTGTGAAACATATTATCCCTCTAACAACAGCCATAGGTTAAACTCCTATCTCCTACCCACTACCCCACTCATAAACCCACTCCAACAAACCCCCCCCCACCCCAACACCCCCCCCCCCCCCCCCCCCCCCCCCCCCACCCCCACCCCCCCCCCCCACCAACCACCCCCCCCCCCATCTCCCCCCCACACCACCACCCCCCACCTCCACTCCCCCCCCACCCCCACACACCATCATCCCTCCCGACGAAAACATTACCCCTTTTAGGGTGCAAACATGAGTGAGATAACCCACCCACAAACACCTCAAAACCAACCGAAACTATATAATAATCAGCCCCCAGAGACACGCGACTAGAATCAACAAGAATCATAAATCAAACAGTGTAGAGAGATATAACTCCCCACCCTCCCCTCACCACCCCCCAATATAACCCAGCATTATATACACCACCAACCTCAAGATTGTAGGGTTTGATGTACATACACTATCCCCCAAATAATACACCCCTCCCCGAACACCCCACCCCACCCCACCCGATACAACCCTATTGTTAACCCCACCTACCCCCAAACTCCCACCCATCCTCCTACATCACCAAACCAACTCCCCAACTCATAAATATAGGACCTACAGAGAAACCGCGATAAGGGGGATAGAAAGAGAAAGCGTGAAAAAAAGGAGAGGGAAGAATGGGATACAAGCAAATAAACCAAAGAGGGGGAGGAAAAACGACAGAAGAAAAAAGACAGAGGAAAGGGAGGGAAAAAGGGACCCACATAGGACGAAAACGAAAAGAAAATGAAAGGAAGAGGGAAAAAAAAAGAGAGGGGAACAAATCACAGGGGCCTAGGGGGAAATAGAAATTAATGGAGGACAAACAACAAAAGATAAGGGGGGGAAGAGTAAATACAAAAAAAAACTACAAACGAACAGAAAAGGAGGGGGGAAAGAAAAAAATAAAAAAACATCTAAAGGGAAAAAATAAAAGGAAAGAAAGGGGGAGGCAAAAAAGAAAGAATAAAGGGAGGGATGAAATCACAGCAAACATGACAAAATTGGAGAAAAAATTATAAGGAAAAATACAGAAAAACAGAAGGGTGAAAAACTGAGGGAAACACCGGAGCAACGAAGATAATGGAGGAGGGGGGGGAAGAACAAAAGGAACAAAAGGGGGGAAAGGAAAATTTAAAAGAGAAAAGAATAGCAAAGGGGAGAGACTATAAAAAAAAGTAATGGAGGGAATGAATAGGGGAAGAAAAGGAATGGGAAACAACCAAGGAGAAAAAGAGGGAAAAAAGGAGGGAGAGGCAAAAACAGAAAAAGAACGAAAAAGAACAAGGGAAAAAGGGAGGGGAAAAAAACGAAAGAAAAAGAAATGAAAAAAATACCTAAGGGGGAGGAAGAAAGGGGCGAGGGGAAGAGGAAAAAAGAAACAAGAACGGAAGGAACAAACCCCCTAGGCAAGACCACCAGAACGCGCCAGTGGGAGATGACCACAGGTGAGGACGTCGAACATCTTGCCACGAATCCGCACCCCTACCCACAGCCACCAAACCGCACTTCACACTTCCTTGCTGCGCGCTACACCCCCCCCTTTTTTCCCCCCCCCCCCCTTTCCCTCCCCTCCCCCCTCTTCTCCCAACTTTCCCCTTCCCCCTCCCCCTTTTTCTTCCTTTTCCCCCTCCCCCTTCCTCTCCACCCCCCCCTCCCCCCCTCCCCTCTACACCCCACTCCTCCTCCGTATCGTGTTGTTGTGAGAGAGATTAAATTTTTTTTTAGAGGGGGAAAGATAGTTGTTAAAAACCTAAAATCACAACAAGTGTAAAATTACTAAAAATAACCCATAATGCAAGAAATTCCATAAAAGCATAATAAAAAACAAAAAAATTTAATAAAAAATTAATTACAATAACATCACAAAATAAAAATAATACAAAATAAAAAAAACATTCAAAAATAATTAAAAAAAAATAAATACTTTAAATAACAAAAAATAATTCATAACAAAATAATAAAAATAAATAAAATAAACCAAAAAAAAAAAAACATAACGTAAAAATATACAAAAACAAAAATTCCAATCAACACACATACAATAATACCAACAACATAATCCCACCACACTTTCAACCCATACACCAAAAAACACAAAACAAAAAATAAAAAAACAAACCACCCACCCCCCACCCAACCCCCACCTACAACCCAAACAAACACAAAAAATCTTTCAAAATCATATAACACCATTCCCTTTACTAAAAAACTAATCACATAATACTTAATTATATATATCCCACACTATTCCATCAATTTTCAACAAAATCAATATCTATAAACAAAATATTAAATTTAATTTATCTAACTCCCCACCCTAAACAAAAAAAACAAAACAAAATAACACATCACACAAATTAAAAATTAACAATAATAAAAACAACAACAAACTACATAAAAACCAAATCCAATTAACAATCATTTTAAATTAAATAAAAATACTACCACTTACACAAATAATAAACCCCCCTCACTCTTTCCATACACGTCGTCCTAAAATTAAAACTTCACATTTGAATGCACACACAAGATTATCTTCAACTCCTAAGCTATTCTGAAATATAAAATAGAATAGAGTATGGAATACCACGTGTGTCTAATAATTATCACAAAGAATATAGTCTACATATTGATAGTGGAGTAGTGTCACCAAATGAAGTTGAAAGTAATCTCTAGGTCAATATAACAACCTGTAAAAAATTGATCAGAAATGGTAGTTATAAGATTGTAAATCCTAGTATGTGTCTCTAAATCATCCCTCCCTATGGTAACTCTTACCTTGTAGATACAAGTATCAGATAGAAGATGATATATCTATAATATATGCTCACATACCTCTACCGAGAGAACTATCTAAGTGTGTATAATGAGTAAAACACTGACACTGTGAACTCTCCTATGAGTTCTAAATTCCAGTCTGTCCCAACAATAACTTACAAGAATTCTCATAGATGTATGTATATTATGTGATTAATTTTCTATGTAAATTCAAATAGTATAATCATGAGAACTTGTGAGAGTGTCAGAGGTGGACACATGAATTTATTGTTCGTTATAGTTGTGATTAAATAATCTGAAAGATATTCTTGTGTTGTTTTATTTATGCTCTCCTAGTCGTGCCTAATTAGTACCTACAATTGCTGTTACTCTGTAGTGTTCGTCCTCAGTGTCTATAATAGAGTCTTGTAAGCATGTGTTTGAATGTTGAACACCTGTTGACTACCTGAAGACATATTGATAAGTTTGTGTAGTGGCGCTGAAGTACTATAAAGAAGATATTATGGAGATCATGTTATGGATAATGTGTATTTGTGATGTGAGTGAACTATTGGAAGCTACAAGTGAAGTCGATGATGTTACGTGTCGGATAACAAGCAGTAATTTATATATCTAGCATCGTCACTTCTCCGTCAGTTATTAAATGGAACTATATTCTGAGTTAAATATTACTAAGACACTCGCGCCTATAAAGTAAGCAGTCGTGTAAGTTGAACAAAGATCATGTGTAATACCGGGCTTGTCTAGCGCTCAACAGATGCTATCTACTACTTCATAAATAGATAAGACAGATGTAGTAGATTACTGTTATCTAGAGTCCACTGTCTGTAACGCATATAAGTAAATCTCAAGTGAAGATTGTTGAGGTATGCTATCTCCGTGCTAGCCTGTCAATCTGTTAACTGTAGAGTAACTCTGATCCTTGTTGACATAATGATATAATGTAGTTGTGTAGAAAAATTGATTAGAAAGAGATAATTCTATAGATATTGTAGAGTAGATATACTCTTTTTTGGGGTAGTGTGTTTAGTGTGTGTCATAAAGTGACATAATAAATGTGTTGTCATAATCGTGCTATAATAGTAGATGGTGTGTGAGTGGATATTTTGGTGTATTTATTGTTTGTCACTTTTAACCTTGATAATTGTTGGGGCGGAATGTAGTTTTGATGTTGTTATTTGCTTAAGTTCATATTTGTGACACATGTGTAAAATATGGATAAGCTGTCTATATTATCCCTAAACTTGAAATGGATGACACATGTTAAGTGTGCATTATCCTATAGAATTATATTCTCTATCTCACTCTCTATGAAGATGTGATTAGACTACTCTATGTCCCAAGCTACATCAGTTGTTATAATTGTGTTACTTCGCCAATATTATTGAATCGTATGCGCGTTACTACCAGTGATGACAGTACTATACTAAGTGTCCTCGATAATAGCTGTGCATCCTGAAGAAGTAGGTAAGTTATCGACCACCCCCCAACTGATTAATAAATGGAAAGTCCTCTCTTCTATTATATAAAATAGCATCCTGTTCTAGTCTCTATCCTTCTATGTAAAGTATTATAACCTCTAATATACATGATTGCGTTTGTACATGTCCGCTACTTCAACCTCCTACCGTCTCTCCGTTAGGCTTCCCCCCGTCAACCCGAAGGGATCCGTCGATCTTCGTGCTCCTCCGTTCTCCCTCCTGTGGTATCTTCTCTATTGTACTTTGCTTTCCTGCTCGGCTATAATAAAGGGTACAGATATTCTCGGACACCTTATCGTTAAGGTTGTCTCATGACAATGTTTCTCTCTATCTTTGATTTCTATTTGTATAGTTTGCCTTAAATTTGCTCCTGAGCCCTTTTATTTTGGATCTATCTTTTATTGATTCTGGTTCTTTATGTCCATTGAACCCTGCTATGCTACCCCTTGATATTTAACCTTTTGATATTTGAACTTCGATATTTGTATCTGTGATATTTGAAACCTTTGATATTTGAACTTTTGATATTTTGGAACCTTTGATATTATGATCTAGATGCTCATGTTCCCTTTGGGAAATGAACTTTGACATATGACCTTGCTCTTGAACCCTAGCAGTCTGAGAAACCAAGCCACTATTTGTTTCCTAGCATGAATGGTAACAATGGCCGTGTCAATTGATGCACTTTGGCTGACTCATGTCGTGAGTGAGTGATTTTCGCACCGTCCCCCATTTGTTATACATCTATGAGCATTTATGAAGATTATTATTTGTTTACTCAGGGGCGTATGGATGACGCTCTCCTAGATTTGTTTTGATTATTGATGATGGATTATGACATTATTATATTTAGGATATTTGGGTGGTATGATGATTGGTGCAATCCACGTCTTTCTACATTTGGAGTAGTACTCCATGTGTTACTTTGACTATGATTTTGTTTTGGGCTGGTGATTGAACTTATCCTAATTTGATTTTCTGTTTCATCTCTACCTTACCCTATGTTTTGAATAATTCTGATTTGTCTTCCCTTATTTTGATAATCCCTATTGTATCATGTAAGATGTGATATCTTGTACCTTGTATCATATTACTTTGATATCCGTTATCATTTTGCATGTGATTATATATCATCTGTCATCATCCTGGGTCTTTAGTTAGAGCTCTCAGCCGCATTTTCTTTTCCTGCTCGGCAGGTATCTAATAGACTAGAGCTGGGGTTGCTTTTGGGTTATTGAGTGCTCTGAGGTGTGGACTACCCTAGAGTTCTTCACACCTTTGGAATATACGATTGTTTCTTCAAGCACATTTGTTATTTCGTTTGGATATGTTTATACCTTTGAGAATTTTGTATACATTAGTGATTGTTAGACTTATTTCTTTTGGTTATTTATTTAAGTACTTTCACGCTATGTTTACTGCTTGTGTATGTGTTTGTGTAATGCTTTTGCATGTCACATCATATTTGTTTTACTTCTACCCTTCTGGGTCGGTGGCGTTCAAGTGTGTATTTAATAACGTAAAAAATGGGGAGCTTTTTTGATAGCTGTTGATTTTAAATTCCCTTAACGAACTATTAGCTACTTTCTGAGGTCATTAGTCGAATGGGAGGATCGAGAGTCTTTAGGTTTTCCTAATGTACTTTCCTTGGTAGCATTGCGTGAGAACACTCAATAGTTGTAGAGAGGGGACTTTTGGTTTTTGTGTGTAAATTACGCATACCTATCTACTACTAATGTAAATCGACAACCTAAACGACCAAAAACGCACATTATAAAAATGCCCATAACTAGGCGTGTTTTTGTGTTTGTATCAGTGCAGGTACCCAGATATTCACTGAAAGGACAAAAAAAACAAGCCAAACCGGACTAAAAACCGAGAGCGGCATGAAAAGGAAGCGCGAAAAACTGAGGTCTAACGGATGCAAGAAATAGATTGAAAACGGAGTTAAACGGACATTTCCGGATCGTAATCATCAACGTATCTTGTGCATATAATGAAGTCAAGGACGACAAGTGCGAAAGTCACCCGGGATATGCGTTGCGGAAAGGGCTTTGAAAACCGAACACGAAACCTAAATTGCTAAAAAGTGGACCCACCCGTAACCCACCTAAGTGGGCCCAGGGTCAGCCCACTTGTATAATTACACTAGTAAAGCCCAAAAGAAATCCCAAATAAGCCCATTTCACATTTTATAAATTCAAACGGGCACCCAAACATATCACCTGCCCAAAAAATAAACCCTATTTGAAATTGTTAACCTTCATTAACCCTTTTATTTCCTTACACTGGTAGTCCTTCTAAGGTCTAACTTTGTTAGTCCTCTGGGGAATAACTAGCAAACACAACTAACTTACAGGGGACCAATAATTAGCAGGGGATACAAGGATGATCTTTGCAACAATACTATATAGGTTGAGGGACCATTAGTGCCAACTCCCCTAACTTCTATCCAGTTAAATCATCACTGTACATCTCTCCTATTTTTTCCGCCAACACCATTTTGTCACTATTCACTCACCCTGCCGCCACTATAACCTGCCAAATCCTCACCCCACTCCAAACCTATCACTATCACTACCTCACCCCACCTCGTATACACCCTGACAATCCTAAAGCATACCATTGGACAGAAAATTTATGGGTTCACGATTAGTTTTGCTTGGGCACAACAAAGACAAAATTGATTAGGCCAAGATCATGGTTTTGTTTCCTCTCACATCACAAACACAACAAGCACAAAGCCTTTAAGACTCTTCCTATAAAAGAAAAGAAGAAGACAGAAAAAAATTATGTAATAGAGGAGTAGTAGTGTAGTTTTAATTTTATGTCTTAACTAATGTTTTTAATCTTGTCTTTTATATTTACGCTTTTGTAATCCCTTTTATTTAATGAAAATTTCAGTTCAATCTTTTTATGCAAAATTTGTCATTTTTCTTGTTAAACTGCTTATTTGATTTTTCTCGCTGCTAGTACTTAATTGTTGTGTAAAAATGCTAAAACTTACTTAAGAGATCTAATGGTCATCTGGTATCAAGCTTTTGTTCTTTAAAAATCAGTCAAAATTGTTTTAAGACTTTTAAGGGGGTGTTTGGGTTAAGGGTACAAAATGGGTCAAAAATGTTCTTAAAGCCATTTGGGTCATTAGGCCAAATTCAACAGTCAAATTTAAGCTATTTAAGTCTGTTTTTAAAGTTTTTTAAAAGTTAAATATAAGTTTTAATGTCTTTTCTAATAACTGTCTAAATCTGTGGTTTTTATATTCTTAAACTTTTTCAATTTGATTTGTGTTTTAAAAAAGTAGATTGTAGGCTTGGTTTATGTTCCCTTTTAAAGTCAAATGCAGTAGGATCTTTGAAGTTTAAGTGTCCATTGGTATTTTATAAATCTGTCAAAGTTTTTTTTTCTAGTTTCTAAATAGCCAAAATTCAGCAGCTTATTTCAGTAAGGTCCCTTTAGTGTTAAGCCATGATTTTTAGGTTATAAGCTCATTAGGTGTCCTACTTATTTTGTTTCAGCTTAATTTCCATTTTAAAGTTCTTTTTATAGATTAAATTTAAGCCCAAAGATAGCCCTGCAGGTTGTTTTAGCAAGTTTAGCCCTTATATGCTTATTGCTTTTTCATGTCTTTCAGCTTGTTTCTCTTGTTTAATTTTATTATATTTTCTTATTAACATAGAATGTTATCTGCTTTTGCTTAGTTCTTTTTTTTTATGCTTATTTTAGTCTAGAATTGCCCACTTAACAGCCTTTAAGCTTTCCAATAGCATTCTAACTAATTAAGTTAGTACTGTCTAATTCATAAGCTCTTTTCCTGCCTTTTTAGCTAGATTCCTTTGCTAATTTTTGCTTCCCTGTGCTCATTAGATTTAGGACTTAGATAATTTTCAGTCCTTTTGTTTTCCTTTAGCTTATTTGCCCAAAAGCCAAAAACAGTTTAGGCCCTTAGTGATAACAAGCATTCTGTCTGTTTTTATTAAGGTTTTTCTGCTTATTTATTAGATGTCATAAAAATCCATAGTTACAAAAAGTGCTTATCTGTTTTGGCTTACCTTGCATTTTTCTTAGCTTATTTTCCATCTAAGTAGCATAGCAATTAGAAACTTTTCATTTTTAGTAAAACTTAAAAACTAAAAATCAGTATAACTAGCTTTTTCATAAGTCTTTTCAGGGGCTTAATTGAATTTCAAAATGTTATCTTTTTGCTGATTTAGATAGGCCTTAGGCCAAGCTTTTTAGGGATGTGCTTCATTAAGCCCTAAGGATCCATATAAAGGCTTATTTTTAAGCCCAAAGTTGTCCCTTAGGCTGTTGCCTACCTGTTTTTTTAGCCATGTTAGCTTATTTGAGTTTTTAGCTTATCTGTCTACTCTTTTCTTGCTTATTTCTTTTTAGATTAGCTTATTAGGTTTAGTTTCCCATCTATTTTAGCTTATTTATGTTTTCCCTAGCTTTAATTTAGCTAAAAAATTATCCATCGAGTTGCTTATATTACCTTAGTGTTAGTAAAGTGTATCTACCTATTTTTCTTTTTCTTATTTTCCAGCTTTATGTTACTTTTCACAAAAATGTTGCTTTTTTAACATTAGCTTATCTTGCTTATTTTCTAAGTTTCTAAAAAGTTTTATTAAAGACGAGTGACCCGGTTTGAAAACCTGAGACCTCCCCCTTTTACCCACGTCCCTTAACACACACTCCTAACCCAATGTGCTAACAATAGCTCATACGCTATTGTTTGCAAACATTATTACTTTATTTACCATTTTTTAGCCCAATTAAGCCTATATATTAAGCTCTTTTGCTTTTTCCGACTTATTCAAATTAGCTGAGGTTTGTCCATTTTAACTTTTCATTAGATAGCCTGTAGGAGCTTAACAATTTTCCATATTTTTTTCGAATTTTCAAAAATCGTTTAATATTTTTTATATTTAATTTAGTTAAAATCAGTTTTTAATTCATAAAAAATTATAAAAAAGTCAAAAAAATATAAATCTTTTTTAGAAAATTTTCTTTTATCATGTAGGACCTAGGAAAAATAAATTTGCATCCGTAGGGTTAATATTTTAAAATTTTGTTTTTTAAAGAACGGGTTTCGATCCCGTTCTCGTTTTCTTCGCGTTTTTAGCTTTAAACACCTTCGTTTTTGGTCTAGTTTTCTTTATTCTTACTTTTTATTCATTTAGGATTAATTAAAAGTAAAAAAAATCACTTAGGTTTAAATTTTGAAAAATTAGGGTTTTTAAGTCGTGTTATTACGTCCCCGTTTTAGGTTTTAGCCTAAATTACTTTCGTTTTAGGGTTTCTTTTACTTGTTTTTGCATTTTATTTGTAGAAATAGATAACCAAATCAAATCTTTGATTATTCAAGCATTGTTCAAACCTCGACTCAATTTTCAAATTCACCCCTCGTCGGGAAGAACGACCCGGGTCCGGTTTTAAACTTTGTGGATAACGAAGTGAGAAACCGATACTTCCGTTAATACTATACTACTATCATTGATATTATCCTGTTTGTTATATATTTATATATTTATATTTTAAACTAAGCTACACTAATGTATTGAAAAAGGATAGAAAATGAACCGAATTGAAAAGCCGCAATTAAACGAATACCACCCGATTTAATAAGCTAAAGAAAATAGTCAAATTCTATCTAGCTTATTAAACCCGTAAGCTCCGCGCCTCATGAGTTGACCGGTACCAAAAAGTCAAACAGCATAAAACTGTTAACATGATATAAGTTATAACAAATTGAAATTCTATTTTACACTATTCGCAGCCCAAAGCCCATACAAGATGCAAGCCCAAGTTATCATTAATTCTACAACACATCCCAATATTGACTCTTGGATTTAGGCCTAGATATCATATGATCATATGATGAAATAAAACAGAAGGAGCTAGTACAAGTTTTAAACTAAACTGCAAGTTTTAATAAACTATAGCAATAACTGATAGGCCAAAATAATGACAAGCAAATACTTAAATGACCTATTTAAAACTAGAAATGACAAGCACGAATAAGCGAAAACTAATAAGCTAAAACTATATTTTTTTATATTTAGTTGTTTTTATTTTTCTAAAAACAAAAGAAGAAAGGAAAAGAACAATATCACAAGGTATTCTAAATAAGCTATCGTGAAACCAAGTCGTGAGCTTATTGGATAAGCTAGGGCGAAAAAGCCACTTCTCAACAACTTATTAGCTCACAAATAGATTTTTAAAAAAAAACTAGAGACGAGGAAATAAGCAAATCTTATTAAACACTTTTAGTTCTAAGAAGACAAAAAGACTAAATATTAAACCAATAAGCTCTCGAAATTACCAAGTGACTAGGCTTATAAATAAGCCAAGTATAAAACTCGCTGCACTTTTTGTATATCGAAAAAGCTTAGAAGCTGATAAGCATCAAGGAATAAGCAAACCAAAACTTGTTTTAAAAGGAAATAAGTAAACCGAGATATATTAGACATTAAGCTAATAAAACCTTAAAACACCAAGAATTAAACTCTCGAAAGTGTAAGAATGCACAAAGCTTATCAAATAAGCTGATGATACAAGCACTCACGGCTTCCTCTTAATTTTCGAATTGAGCGTAATAAGCTATAAGCAAATCGGTTTCAAGGTTGAAGCTTAAACCGAAAAGAATAGAAAAGAAAAAGAGATTATATAAGCCAAAGCGTAACTTGTGATTATATTAACTATTTAACTACTCGAAAGAAGCCACAAGGAAGAACTTATTCTACCCGAAAATGAAATCTAAGAATAAGTTTAAAGAAAAAAAGAGATTTTAGAAAATAAGTTTGAAAAGTAGAGGACTAGAAATAAGCTAAAGTAATAAGCACTTAACCGAAATCCATCTTTCATTAAACAATAAGCAAAGTGTTTACAATAAGCTGGAAATATTAAGCTTGATATGATAAGCTGAATTTTAAAGTTACAAAAGAGAATAAGCTAGAAAAACTAACTATTACAACTTAATAAAATAATAATGAAAGAAAACAAAGAAAATGAGTAAAAAAATGAAAAGAACAGATCCCCTTTGCGTTGTATTAACGCCCTCCTTAAATAGCCAATCATTTGTAAATTTTATGCCATCCTCGTAACCGCCAGCTCATTTTATTCTCGATCCACCAATGTGTAATCGCCACGTGGAGGGGTATAATAGGTCAAGAAAAATAAAAGTGGGATGTCACATTCTAGTTTTTGATTTATTTAACTGCAGGTGACCATGAGCACAAATCATCCTCCAAGTTCATGAACAAATTTGATTTTTGGACTTGGGCTCATGATAGTATGGGCTAGCCCAACCCATAAAATGGGTTTCGGGCTGGCCCAATAAGATCCGAGGGCACCGTTGGACTTCAATTTTCGTACTCTTTCTGATCCCGTACTCGGTTTTGTCTGGTTTTGTCTTTATTTTTTGTCCTTTTTTGATATTTGTACTTGCACATACACTAACACAAAAACAAGCATATATTTTCCATTTTAATTATGTTTTTGGTCTTTTGGGTTCATTTTTCAAAGTAAAAAGTATGTATAAAATAGCAAATACTAAATTCCCCCATACTAAAGTATTGCCGTGTCCTCACGCAATGTAATAAATACGTGCTTAAAACTAAAAATTCCAATCCCCCCAAACTAATCACCTTGAAAAGTAGCAAAGTGCTCATCTAAAGGAATTAAGGAATCAAAAGTTAAGAAACGCCCCGTTTTTACCATTAAATCAACCACCACTAATGTTTTTATATTTTTCCTACTACCTAATTATTATTCAACTAACTAACATGATTGACTTCCGTTTATTGGGATCATAGAACAAGATGCATTTCAAAAATGCCCTTAAAAAGGGTAAATTCATCGTCCCCGACTTTTCACTTGTCCAACTAAGCTTAAAATGAAATCACCGTTAATTATAAGTTAAGATGCTAATACTACTCATATTTGTAACTTGTGAACTTTTTACTCCCGGCAATTATTAATTATTAGGTGAATGTGCTACTTCAAATTTCAACCATGGATCAACTTTATTGCAAAAACTATGTTCCACGTTCCACCCGAGAATAATGAGTTTTGAAGGCGAGATCATCCCATGTAGCGATTTTCGTCTCGGCACATCCCAACCTCATCGGCTAAGTGACCGGGCTTTTGACACCTCACGGAGACTAGTATCGGGACTCACAGACCTTCGGTTTCAAAATCTCTAAGGTTTTCCGTTTACACATATCTTATTTGAAAAATCACAATCATAAAACGAATTAGTCTTAGTTCAAAAGCATATTTAAATTTAATAAAAAGGATTTTCCATTATTAAGCAATAAGCAACATTATTAAACCTCGGCCCTTTAGAAGGCTGCAACATCGGCCACGCCTCCGACAAGATGCAGCAAACATATTTCGACCTTGGATTATTATTTATTTTTATTTATTATATATTACCGGTGTCTTTTATCTCGAAGCCACATCGATAGCGAGTCGACAAGAGGTTATTCTACTTATTATGACACCGACCCCCGCCTTATATGAAGACTTCAACATCGGACACGCCTCCGACAAGATGCAGTAATCTGAAGAAGATATTTATTCTATTTTGTCCGACAATGGTTATTCTACTTATTATGACACCGGCCCCCACCTTATATGAAGACTTCAACATCGGCCACGCCTCCGACACGATGAAGTAATCCGGCGAAGATATTTATTTTACTTATTAATCTTTTATTTATTGATTTGCAACATTAATTGCGAAGAGAAAATACATTTTTAGAAAATTCAAATATAAATTTGAACTAAGACTAAATTCATTTATATCGACTACATTCTTTATTCAAAAAATAGTTGATTTAAGTCTAATTTTCAAAGATAGCACGTATTATTAGTCAAATTAGAAGCTTACGGGAGAAAAAGCGACAAATTACATACATGAGCTTTTAAGATTTCCAAATAATCCTTGTTTAGCATCCATCTTCTACTTAACACTATCATTTTTCGTTCTTTGCAAAATTTTAAAGTTAAGCAAACGCTAAGTCTAAAAAGCTAAGGGATGCTAGAGTTATTAAACTCGGTCAAATCAAAAGGCTACCTACTTCTTTTTTTTATACGGCCTACTTATTACTATATATTTATATTTTTATCATTATCATTTTTTTTTTATTTTTTTTTTTAAATAAAACAATAAAAATTTTAAAATTTTGGTCAAAACGGGGTTGCACGGGACACAGCAAGGCACAGGTATGATCACATTTCGATAGAAATCCCCCCCACACTTAGAATGGAACATTGGCCTCAATGTTCAAAAATATCGGGTGTTACCCCCACACTTAGGAATGAAAAAGGCAAATGCAAAAAATTCCAAGTGTGAAAAGGGAAGCACAATAATATTCATGATTAGGATTAAGGATTCCAAAATAAGCAAAAGATCGAAGACCGGATGATTGGAGGATTGAAAACGAGCACGGGTCTTCATGATCTTGAGGAATCCTGCAAGCAAAAACAATACACAAACCAAAGAAAGAAGCACGCCCCCACACTTAGGCTATAAAATCACACGCTTATTCATAAAATACTATTACTACTAGGATAAGCATGGGTTGCCACCCACGAAGCGCTTATTTTTGTTAACCGAGTCTTGAGCCTGACTCGATCCCCCACACTTGAGTTTGGTCAAGGAGGATAGAAATGGAGATACGGGACATCCAAGTGAGGAATGTCCCCTCCAGAAATCATCATCGGGCGTTCAGAAAAATCAAAAGTGATTTTGGCCCGATGAGATGAGAAAGGAGAAGAGAAAATACAGGATTTTGAAACTTTGTTCCTCGTTTTCGGACGATAACGGTGAGGAAAAGGGTCAATTTCATCCTGATGAGATGCCACCGGCTCTAAGCGAAGATGCCGGAGTCAAAGATCGTATCTTCACTCCTGGTGGAGCAAGATAAAGGAGAAACCTCGGGGTAGGTGACAAATGGGAGAAAAATACGGATGGTTAATGTGAAGGTATCGTCCTCTTCAACATTCGGTAAAACAACATTTCCACCTCCCCCCGGGTCAAAACTCTCATCTTCGTTAAGCTCTTCAATATTATTCTCCATGGTAGCAACGGGTTCGACAACGGTAAAATTATCACTCTTGGGAAGGAGAAAGAGAACATCGTCAAGTAATTCTTTAAGAGTAAGAATGTCCCCTTCTGAGTCATCATCATCATCAATACCCGGTGGTATCGAATCATCAAAAACTAAGTCCATTACATCTTGAGAAAAAGAAGGAATTTCCGGAGGACGAGGAAGAGAAAATTTATCAAAAATAGAATCGATATTTGTAGAATCAATCGGTATTTCATGATTTTTTAGAGATTCTAAAAGATCCGTTTCGGCGTTAAAGCAACGTTCATTAATTCCTAGTAGAATTGGAATGACAACATCTAAATCCTTTTGATTATGAAGAATTTTCTCATTAGTGATAATTTCATCGTCAAGATCGTAAAGAGGATTAGAGATATATTTAAATTCATCCTTTTGAATTTCCTCTTCGGATAATGACTCATCATCACTAGAGAAATCGTCGTTAGAATCGAAAAGAGGATTAGAAAAAGTCGTGAAATGAGATTCTGGTGAATCATCATTAATGGGCACATCACACTCACTTTCACCATCGGATAAATCCACGAACTCACTTGGGGTAGGGACAAGGTCTTCAACACTAGACTTGATTGTGTTAGCAGATTCCGTTACCAGAATAGTGTCGAGATGCTCGTCCTCCATTATGAGAGAGTCCGTAATGGGTAAGTCGGGAGTGATTGCAGAAGAAAATTTCTTGAGATATTCTTGAGTTTGAATAGAATACTCATCGTCGTCATCATCGTAAACCGAAAATTTCCTCGAAATACTAATTTTAGCCGCTTGCTCCTTATGCTCCAAGTCGTCATTAAGAGTTTTGATATCTTCATCAATTTGAGGTAGTAAATCTAACATATCGTCCGGGAAACATTGCTTTATTTGCAATGTGTCGATAAGCTTATAAAGTCTCCCCTCAGCAAGTAATATTTCCAGACTCTTTCCCACATAAGTTTGAACTTTATGTTTCAAAACGGTTTTCAACATCGCAATATACTTCTCTACCAACTCTTTCGGACTTATTTCACAAGGAGGTTGATGATTGACGGTAAATTGCGGGGGTTGGTTTTGGTCGAAACCGGAAAAATGAGGATTATAACAAAAATTAGAATCATAGTTCATCGGTTGACATTTGAAAGTTTCATGCGGACCCCCGCAGTTCTCACAGCAAAGAAATTGTTGTGGCTGACTCGGAGAATAATGTAGAGGTTGGTTAAAACTAAAGTCTTGATTGTAACAGGGACCCTGATCAAAGACGGGTGTGTTCCCTGTTTGACAATCGAAACCCGGATGAGAGTACCCTCCACAAAATTCACACGAGTATGTCTCGTATTGGTGTTGTGGAGGTTGGTTGAAGAAGTTCGGTGTTTCATTATAAGAATAAGGATTTGGGTCATAGACAAACTCATTTCCGGATCCTACACTGCTACAGCTCGGACAGTTTCCACCATTAAACGGACCTCCACACCACGAGCAACCAAAATGGTGATACGAAGACATGTCGAAGAATTAATCGGATAAGAAGGAAAAGAAGAAGAATTAAATGAATAAGAGGATAAAGGAGAATATTTTTTTGAAATTTTTTATAAAGATAATAATAAAAATAAAAAATATTTTTTGGTATTTTTAATATTTATAAAAGAAAAGGAAAAATAAAAATAAGAAGAAAAATATTTTTGGATTTTTATATTTTTTTATAAGAACGAAAATAAACTTTTCGAAGAAAGGATCTTCAAGGCTCGAACACAAACCCGTAAAAATCGCTACACCTCTCCCCGGCAACGGTGCCATTTAGATGAAAGTCGTTTTTCACAAGCGTTTATCAAATAAACCCTCAGATATATAATATATATATTTATAAAATACATATACGTATACGCAAGCTAAGTATCATACAAATTATTCTTAGGAAAGAATAAAAAGTAATCAACACGGGTATCGTTTTCCTCGGCGAGAGGTGAATAGAAATCTACGTTCAAGTTGTAAATCGAGCTTGATTGTTATAAAAGTTTTTGATTTTGGTTTTAAACTATTTTTAAACTAAAAATTAAACTAATATTAATTCTAAGATTAGAAACTAAAAGATTAAACTAAAATTGATCTAAAAGATATAAATGACAAATATGCTTGCTAAGTGACGTGAAATGTTCCTTAAGTGCGGGCTTAGGTTTAACGAATTAAAATCTTTAGAAAACAAGTTTCAAGAAATTAAATGACAAGTAAAGTAAAATTATTTTTAAAATAAATGACAAGTATTTAAATTGCATTAAAAGTAAATGACGATATGTAAATTAGAAAATTCTAATGACTATTAATTTTTTAAACCTTTTTAAAACCGCACTTAAATTCCAAATCGCTGATTGAGCAGTTTATACACGTAAAATATAATATAAAATAATATAATCCCACGAGAGGTAAATTAAAAAGTTACCAGGGGGGTGGGAGTTTACCCATGATAACCATTCACTCCAAAAATAATATATAATATAATATAAATACGTATAATAAACCGGGCAAGTATGATCACCCGGGTCGTTTCCCCAATGACTCGTGCAATGGAAACATCGTTAAACGTATGGATCCGATTTGAATAAGAACAAAGATATATTTTTGATTTAATTATATACTAAAATTAAAGGCACAATTAAACAAACTACAAATAACTAATTAAACTAAATTACGAAGATAAAATGCGACATTTAAGAAAACAAATGCAATTTAAAACTTAAAAATGTAAACTAGATTCCTAAACCTAAATTAATGCTAAAGAAAATTTTAGGAAAAAGAAAAAATATTTTTTCTATGGCTTTTTGGATTTTATATGAATTTAACACTAATTAATCTAAATTAAATCCTAAAAATAGAAATTTAATTGATAAAATCTAAGAAAAATACTTTTTAAGCTAGTTTAATCCTAAATTACTTAAAAATATGAGAAAAACATTTTTATTACTTATTTTCTATTTAAAAGTTTTAAAAACTAGAATTAAAGATTAAAAATTGAAAAATTAAGATTAAAATATTTAAAAATAAAAAAATTACTTTTCAAATAAAATGATCTAAGAAATTTTAAAACTAAACTAATATTTTTGTGTTTTTATCAAACTTTTTCTATTTTTTTTTATGGTTTTTGAAAAAGAAATATTAAATACTAAATTCGAAGATTAATTTTTAAAAATATAAAACTTAAGCTAAAAATTTTATAAAAATATTTTTTATAAAAAGAAAAAGTGCAGAAAATAGATTTTATAAAAAGCCCCAATTTTTATCAAGTAATTAAAAACTAATTTAAGAAATTAAACTAAAAACCTAATTAATTATTTATTAAAACTTATTTTTTATAAAACTTAAACTAAAACCACCCAAACACATGGGCCAATACTGCCATTTTTGAAAATAGAGGGTAGGCGGGCAACATATGAGATTTTCAATAAAAACACAAAGATCGATTAAAGGACAGAAGTGGTCCCTTAACTTGGGACTAACAAGACTAATATTTAAACTAACGAAAGGACAAACGATGTAATAAACTAAGGACTAACGGTGTAATTAACTAGGGACTATTATTAAACTAACAAGGACTAACTGAGTAAATTTTAGCTTAACGAAAACTTTGAATATTGACAGAAATGACCCCTGAACCTTCTAAACGTTTATGATCAGCATCCTTTTTTTAATTTGAAACAACTTATTAACTTTTTAATAAGCTAAAACTTAACTCTAACCTTTTTTAAAATAAGCTGTATGAGCTTATTAGCTATAAGATCTTAGCAGCTTAGTATCAACCTATCAACTATATCAACAAAGCAAAATAAAAGGGCACTTGACAGAATTTAGACTACTCAATATTATGCTTAATCAAACATTAACAAAACCTCATAGCTTATTTTACTATAATACTTAACAGCTTATTAAAAGAAAGAAACAGAACAAATGTAAACTTAAATAAGATGTACCTTGGATTCAGCAAGAACAAGAAAGAAACAATAAGCTGTGTGGGCTTATGGCTTATTCACATAAGCCCTAAATCAATAACAAAACCTATACTAATCCTATGTGCTATCCAATAGCTCTAACCCCTTGATACCATAGCAGCCATCCAATTCCAAATTGGTATCAAGTCTTGATCGTTTGAACAACAAACACAAACGCAAACTCTTTTAACAGAATTAAAATGAAACACAAATTAACATGAAATAAATCTTTTATTAAAACTGAAATAGTTTCTTACAATACGAAATGAATAACATGAAACTGAAATTACAAATAAAAACAACTACTCAAACGGAATCGACAACATTAAACTATTACAAAAATAAAACTAAACAAAACACTAAAAAATTACTCTCTTCGTGTGCTGGAATGAGGGGTATTTATACCCGAAACTTGAGCTAACCATCTTCTTCTCGATCCTTCTTTTCTTCATCTCAGCCCTTCATCTCTTCTCTCTCCTTGTGAGCCGTAGGATTAGATTGTGTATAAACCCGGATCGATGATGTGGCTTGATGTGCTAGATATGTGAGTGTGTACACTCACACACGTCACATCAACCAATCATATCATGAGAATATGCCAGGGTGGAATGGGTTGATAGCGATGGATGGGTTAGGATTTGTGAGAGGGTCATTAACCCTAAGGTTAATTAGTGTGGGGGTGAGTGGTTTAGAAACTAGGGTTTATGGGGTGTTCGTGTGTGTTCATGTGTGTGTGAGTGTGAGTAAATCGAAATTGGGGGTAAATAGGGTGTACAGTAACTGTTAAAGAGTGTATAAGTTAAGCCGGGTTGGGGTGGGTTTGGTCGGGTTAGGGTTGGGTTTTAATTGGGTAATCGGGTTGGGGCTAAGCTCGTGATTGGCTAAAAGATGATCCATGGGTAGTTTGACCCAGGCTTTGACCCGCGCCTCTTATAACTATGAGGAAATTACACATTCGGCCCTTGTGTTTGGCAAGCACAATTTCAAGTTGTAAACAAACTTTCATAAATTGCAAAATCAGCCCTTGAATTTATAAAACAATGGAATTGGGCTTTGGTTGACTGTGGTTTAGCTGCAGTTGACTGTAGAAGGCTGAGGCATGATTTCTCTGGCTTCGGCTTTGATTTCTTTAGCTTCTTGATCACTCATCCGTTCTCGTGTCCGTTTTTGACTGATTTCTTGCGATATTTGACATATCCATACCTGCACACATAAAACTCAGATACAAGCACATTTTTGCCATTTTTGATCCGTTTTGGGTTTATTTGGGTTATTTTAAGCATAAATAGATATGTGTATTCTACACTTATCAAAATTCCCCAAACTAAACGATTGTGTGTCCTCACGCAATATCACATGCCTTATAACCAAATACCTCGAAAATTCCCCAAACTAAACCTTTGAAAAGTAGCAAAGAGTTTTGTTTGAGAGAGATAAGAGATCACAAGTTATAAAACACCCGACTTCCCATTTTCTAAGATTTTTCTCTTTTTATGATTTTTCTTGATTATTAACTACCTAACTACAATTTATTTGTGTTGACATAATGCAATGTTTTCATTACCACATTGGTAACTTTTAGGATCATAGAACAAAAAGCACAATTAAGCGTCTAAAAGATAACTTCATCATCCCCGATTTTTCACTTTTCCCATGCTAAGCTTAAAAACAAGATCATCGTTAATTACAAGTCATGACACTAACACTACTCATAAATATTAATTGT
>BQNB010042578.1:0-46028 GCA_026074375.1 Tanacetum coccineum
CATTAAGGTCAAAGTTGAAGAAAAAAGACTTTGAAAAAGTCAAGTGGACACTTAATGTGGGACGGAGGTAGTAAATGATTCTAAAATGTTTCGCCAAATTTTTTATTAAAAACGAACCAACACTATTCATGTCAGAAAATAGTGTATAAAAATCATATTTCTCTTGTTTTATTCGTTAAATGAAAAAAAAATTAGCTTACGTGATTTAAATTATGTGATGAGAATTAAAAGTAAACGCGCGCGAGACAAACAAAAAAATAAATAAATTGTGAAATAATAACGAAATAAGGACGAAATAAATGACGTCATAAAATGACCTGAAAATACGAAATGTTACAATCACCACCACCCTCCCCCACTTCACAAACCAACAAGGACACATTGGCAATCCCTTTGATGTTCATTGGGCAAGAAAAATCAATGGTCGTGATGACTTGGATTGGGCACCACTCAAGATGAATGGCCAAGATGATTTTGGGATGTTACTCACACAACAAACACACACTAGTCTCTGCCTCAGCAAAGAAACACAACCAAGAAAGAAGACCTAGAATGTTCATTAGCCTAATATAAATAGGCCTCATACAACACTAAATCTTTCACTTACATTTTCTCTTATCAAATCCTCAAAAATGGTGCCCACTTCATCACGATCTTGGCGTGGGCGACCGTCGGATAGCACTCGGCATTTATCTTGCCTACTTCCCATAAGAAGAAGGATTTCAGTATCTTGGCCTTTATTCTAGCAATCTCGTGCCCCTCATGTTCTTTAATCGGCGTAGATTTCTTTTGGAAAAGAATAGATTAAATTAAGGTGAGGGTTGTAATAAAACTTGTATTTCCTTTTTGTTCTTATGTAATCTTATTTCCCAAGTAATAAACGGATGTTGTGGCAATAAATCTATTTGTTATTTTTATTTATGTCTTTCGATAATTTCGTTACCCTAGCTTGGTAACGTGTTTGCAATTCTCTTCTAAATTGATTTAACTTGGGTGTTTCAAGATTTGTGATGTTGGTATTTAATATTTATTGTTTCGACAAGTGCTCGGATCCATAGTGGCTTATTTGTTCCCTTCAGCTTAACGTGTCAGTTGTAACTTCTTCTCTTTTTTTTTTGATGATGTCGACTTTATATAGTAAGGTGGAGTGAAGGTCTGCTTAGTTGCTACGGTTACTGATTCGATTTCCAGAAGTAAACGCGTTTTATGAATACTCACACAAAACTTGATGCAAATAGAAAATTGTTTCTTGACAAATGCGATGCTCATTTTTGTCATAATAGTGTGATGTATGAAATGTATCAAATAGTTTTATGACGAAATGAAATAGTCAATAAAGTAAACGTGAAGTAGCTCATAGGGTGACAAAAAAAAATGGTTTATAGGTTGACATCAAGATTGTTTCTAAAGGGATAGGTCATAACAGGTATAAAGAATATCTGAACGAACGCAGAAGCAGTCAAAGGAAAATGATCGTATAGAATTATCATCCAACAAAATGAACGTAAAAAGTCGTGTTCTAAAGGTAGGTGCTCCAAGGTGACACGTATGAGGTGAAAAGTTAATTGTCGTACTCCCATTAACCGGAAGGCTTCAAAACGATGGATTACAAAACAACATATGCGATTCAAAAGCATAAGAAGAGTGTTCCAACTCGGAGTCGAATGGTAAAGTAACTAGTAGAATTTACAAAATATGCCGAATTTTCGATATCATCAAAAGGGAATAAAGTAAAGTCGCGTAAATGGTTGGAGTTAATCGTAAGAGATCAAGAAGAAATTATCCCATATGTATAGGTATCCATATATAATACCAGCATTGACGCTCAAGGGAGTAAAATGAGAAATCAGGAAGTACACGAAAATTAGAATGATCAATATTCATATAACAGACCGATATAAGGTAAATAGTAGAGTCATTTGATAGACGTTAAAGAGAACGAAAATCATAGTCTAGTATAATATATCATAATACATGTTTAATAGTAGTAGGGATGCAAGAGGAGTTTAAGTTACCTGGGAGCATGCGCGCGCGGATATCGTTATAAACAAAGGGGAAACGACTCTATATTGGAAAACATGGTCATTAGTCTAGGTTTGAAACGACCTACGTTCTCTATGACTCAGCTCTGATACATCTGTCACTACACCAAATGGACGGCAGCGGAATAGTAATATTGGGGTGCGACTTCAAGGCACAAGGGACAAGTCACAGAAAACGACCTCAAAAGAGACGTTTAAATAATTTTCACATTCGATATATTAAAATCAGAGTTTACAAAGGATCCCATTTATAATGCAATAGAAATATTTTGTTTATTTTAAAACGTTTGTCGAATGGTATACAAGTTATTAAGCACTTCAAATATATCCCGCGCGATCGAATGCTCCAATGCTTCACTAGCAAAATAGTAACTGAAAAGACATGCTAGAAGACGTCAACAATCTGTTGTGTGATTCTTAGTTTAAGTAAAAGTAGTATGAAATAGTTTAAAGAAATATTTCAGAAGAAAAGTAGGTTACAAATTTAAAGTGTTATTTCCGAATCAAGTAGTGGTTTAATAAATCTAGTAATGTTTAGTAGTGGACCACAGATCGAAGGTATATGGTTGGATAAGTACGTATTCCGAAGTCCAAAACAAGTAAGGTAGACAAGAGAAACACATTCATCATGTCCAACACTTTGTATTATTGCACTAAGCTCATGGACAACGGGAACCGTAAACGTATTCAATCAAGAGATTGAATGCCTCCATAAAAAGTTGGATGTTTGCAAACATCTAGAAAGAAGTAATACCTCAAATGTTCAAATGCACAATAAGTTCAGCTTGTGTCCCATAAGAAAGGTGTTGGGATAGTAAATCCCGATAGATCTATCCAAACTCTCGCGTCCACGACACTAGCAAACTGACGGTTCATGACTATACAGGGACTTAAGTGGCCAGAGAATGTTACTTAGGCAAATAATAATATCCAGCATTAATCTGGATAGCTACACTTGAAAAACATTGTGTCCGTAGTAAAACAATCATGTCTAAATTCATGGTTTCAAATATAGGTTTCATTATTCTCAAATCTTGTTGTAAACAAATCGAGCTTTAGTAAAAATAGTCATGTAACGGTTTGTAAGTAGAAATCATAAGTTCACTTAGTAAAACGAGCATGTATTTCCCCCTCGGCGATGTTCTAAAACATTGAAGGATTAAAATGCGAGACAATGACTCATCCTTGTCAACGATCACGATTGAATAAGCCAAATAATTCACATAAACGGAAGCAGCTTAACAAGTAAAAGTTCGGGATTCACGACTTTTAATTAGGTTGCTCGATTACAATAGTACAAAATATGAGCAACGATGCGTACATCATTATGACGAAAACATATATATATATAATTATATTATGCATGTACATATTATATGTGCTGAGAAGAAATCCACTTGCGTGTTCTAACCTTAACAATTAGTTTATTTTTATATATATACTATTTTCCATACCATTCATATACTATTCATTTTTTTAGAATCGTACAACGGCCTCAAAGTAATTACTTACCGATAATTTATATTATTCGATATTATTTTATAAAGATCGAAATCACCTTCATATTTTCGTTACGTTTACTAATGTCCTTGTTGACTTTTCGTTGGACTTTTAATAAAATTACATTTATTTCTAGTCTGACCGACCAAAACGACCCACTAAATAATTTTCACGACTCGGGTTTCTAAAGCAATTTATGCGAAATGATATTCCGGAAAACTTTTTAGTTTTAGCGAGACCTGAAATAGACAGGAAAATTGACAAAATGCCTTTACTGAGAATCTGCTGAAACTATATATAAAATATACAGAAGTTTGACTTTTGATTTGACCCGTTATATTACATTTTCACGACTTTGACCAAAAAGAGATTTTATGCAAAACGTCATTCCGAACAACTTTCGTGTTTCGCCGGAAGGCCGAAACGGACTCGAAAATGATCAAAACGCTAAACTAATAAATCTGTCAGCTTTTAATATTTATTAAAAATGACTTATTTTCTACTAAAGTGTATATATCGATCTAGCTCCAGTTTCTTCGTTATTGGGAGTTAGAAGTCCCATTTTATATCAAAACGTCCGTCTAGAAAAGCTTTGTTATATTTCATAAACAAAAATCCAACTTTTCAAAATCTCGAACCCCGAAACATAGGTGCTGTTTTCTGGTCAAAACGACCCGATACAAAATGCGTTAAAACTAGTTTTCGACCCAAAAACTCATCAAAAATGCATCCAATATACCTTATAATTTCATTCTAATCCTACTTTAATATCAATATCACAATATACTAACGCCGCAAGTTCCAATCGATTTCATCACATATATAAAAATATCGAATCAATGAACGAAACAATCGAAATAATAATAGAAGGAAGGCTCACAAAGCTATACGGAGCAAAGTCGGAAAAATAAAATGCAAAAATCCCCCCGTCTCGTCCCTTTTTGTACCTATACGCGGCTTACACAACGAACTCACACACCAAAAACCAATTCCAAAGAAAACCCAAACTTGTTTAAACTTTGCAAATGTTTGAATCAAGCCTTCAACCTCCTTAGAAAGACTTAGATATGATCTTAGTATACTTGTATATGTGGTAAAATAAATTTTATGGATTGCTTGTGTGTTTTTAATATGGGACGTGGGTGTGGAGTGACCAAAGTGAGAAAAGAGTTGATTTTTTTGCTAAGTGTTATCAAGAGTGAGGGTATATGCTAGTATAAATATTTCAAGGTGGTCAAATGAGCTTGTACATAATATTGTAAGAAGTCTAAGGAGATTTGGGTTCTCCTTGTTTTGTGGCTGCGTGAAATGGGGAGGAAGGACAACCAATTGTCCCCTTGAAATATCATGAGTAGGATTCTAGAAACACATGTTGATTAGGAAGTATAGTTTAATTTTGAAAGAATAAATATGTTGCTAGTAATAAAATTTGAAGTCTAATACTTGCATCTTTTAGTATGGGCGGTAAGGTGAGTGAGTAAAGTTTATAAAATTTTGGATATTTTGTTGAAGTGTAGATGAGTATTGGTGGTTCCGTGAACGCCTAAATGTATTTTATCGCGAAACGTAAACACTTTACGTAACCGATAAAAATAAAATACAAAAGATAATAATTACTTTCGAAAAATAAAATAATGTTTTTATCGTTTGTATAATGTTATCGTATAAGTAGGTCAATCGTCTTGTAAAATAATATTTATAAATTTAAAACTCATATAAATATTATATAAGTGATTCTAAAATGTTTCGCAATTTTTTTTTTATAAAAACTGAACCAACACTATTCACGTCAGGAAATAGTGTATAAAAATCATATTTATCTTGTTTTAGTCCCGTTTTATATGTTTAAATGAAAATTTTTAGCTTACGCGATTTAATTATGTGATGAGAATTTAAAAGTAAACGTGCGCGAGACTAAAAAAATTAATAGTGAAATAATGACGAAATGAATGACGTCATAAAATGACCTGAAAATACGCAATGTTACACAACCCTAGTTATTAGGTTTCTAGTTTAAATCTGGTTAGCTTTATATATTCTTGAGATCATATATCTAACTATATCTCTATTGTATATAAAGAGTGTATTTCTTTCTTTTTAACTTAAATCTTAAAGTTTAAATTGCACTTTCGGCTTAATCAATTCTAAACTTAACTTTTCAAAAATACACACTTTATTAAATTTAATAAACATACGGTTTGTATTTCAAAAAACACATGTTTTGCATCAAAGATCGAACCAGAATTAGGATTTCGCAAGCATAATTATTTGGCGCTATACACTGTCACTTTACATGGGATTCGTCTACTAGTTCATAATCGTTGAAGACAAGTAATTACGTGTCATGTGAAGTGAATGAGTCTTGTGTGGGGCAATGTGAAGTCTAGTGTTTACGTGCCATGTCATCAATGATGCCTCAAATCTGTTATATATCATAAATGTTAGATGATATATTAAGGCCGACGCCTAATCAAAGGCTTATGTCTTTCATGTTTAGGGTTTT
This sequence comes from Tanacetum coccineum, assembly GCA_026074375.1. Taxonomy (NCBI): domain Eukaryota; kingdom Viridiplantae; phylum Streptophyta; class Magnoliopsida; order Asterales; family Asteraceae; genus Tanacetum; species Tanacetum coccineum. The sequence continues at coordinate 6,046 of BQNB010042578.1, forward strand.
GGGTATATGTTAGCTTATTCTTAAAGCTATGTTCTATTATAAATAGACATGCTATCTTATGTAATCGAGAGCACATTCAATCAATATTAATTTCTATTGTCTTACATGGTTTCCGAGCTTTAGGTTAGACACACTAACAAAGTTTGCTATCCTTCGGTCATCGGCTACTTGTCGGTAATCCGGAGGGATCCCGTTTATTTTTGCTTTATTGATTTTTATTTATTAGGATTTTGTTTTTTCGTATTTAATACATAAACCTTATCACACAAAACATTATCCGTCAAAAAATATGTTGATGTGCCATGAAACAACCATATTTTTTCTTCCTCATCAAATTGTTTCTGTTGTCGAAGATTTTTGTCGTTGACAACAAAAGTTGACCACCAAATTGCCGCTCCCTCCAAAAAGGCAAAGCAAGCCATGATGTAAGAAATTAGCAAACGTCATAATAATAGAAGAAATCGCGAAGCAATATACAGTTATGTGGCCAAATACAAGTTCGTCTCCGTGCAAATGAAAAATAAAGAAGAGAAGAAGATGTAAATTTCAACATCCTATCCAGCTTGTACGTCCGAAAATATCCCATTCAAACTGCATGGGAGTGTTAGATTATATGTTAAGGCCCAAGCCTAAACAATGGCTTAGGTCTGTTATGTTTAGGTTTTACGGTTTATGTTAGCTTATTCTCAAAGTTGTGTTCAGTTATAAATAGACATGCAAGTCTTATGTAATCGGGAACACTTTCGATCAATATTAATTTTTTTATTGTCTAACAGTAAAAACGATTAATAACTAACGCTTATCACACGAAGAACTTGCCATGCAAACTCTTTGATATTATATCATACAATTTCTTTGATCATCTTATAATTCAAATTGAGAAAATAAGGCTTAGACTGCCCATAGTCGAGGGCATACACAAATACACGAAAAGTACGTTTATTATGCAATTAATGTATATACTTGTAATGTTTTAACGACTGTTAGTTTAACCGTTAGATTTTATAAACTAACTTAATACATGTTAAATACAAGAGAGGGACTTAGATGCACGAAAACCAAACCTCTCGGACCCTTCTCCCCTTGGCTGGCCACTGAAAGGATCTAGGAAGGGGTGTGGTTGTCGGTTTTTGCAAAATTGAGGAGGTGGAAGCTTAAACTTGGAGAGCAAGTTTTCATGCTATATAAACACCCCTTTGGTGCCTTTTCCTGCCGGTCAACAAACACGACCAAAGCAAACCCTAAATTGGGTTTTCTCCTCTCCTCTAAACCCTAAATCGGTTAGTTCATAAACCTAACTAGGGTTTCGGTTTTACTTCTCTTTGATAACTGATCTAACGCATCCCTCCTTGGGATTTGATCGTGTTTGAGCAAGAACAAGAACACAAGGTTGTTAGCTTGTTAATGGTGAAGCAAGCACTGGCATTCTATCGTGCCTTGGTGACGTGTAGTGTGAGCAAACGTTAGAGGCGATAATTTAATGCCTTTAAAAGTTTCAAGAATGCAAGATCACGTTAATTGTTTTATTAATTCAATTAACAAAATGTTAGTAAAATTATGTGTTTATTTTACTTGTTAATCCATAACATCTAACTAGATCCATCCGCTGTGTACTCGTAGTAAAGATTTACTAGATTATAAAATCCTAACACTACAACAACAACCGTACCCAATCCCGCATGAGCGAGGTATGGAGATATAAAATCCCAACACTATCGGAGTATAAATAAGGGGTGAGTAATATTTACGGGAGTTTGAATGGTTTGTGAAGAAAAGAAGGCGTCGAGGTATAAAAGTGAACGGTGGATAAAATTATCGACCGAGACAATGGAAAGTCTTACACTTTTAACATCAACAATATGGTTTTTGGCTCGATATAGGTGCCTTTTTTGGCTCTCCGACCCCTCGTGCTACTTTGTCTATGGTTCATAAGCATCGCTTATTTTAGTTTGCCCTTCCACACATGCGTAATTGAAAATATTGAATTAGGCTGCTTTTTGATTTGATTATTAAATGTAGACATTTTGTTTCAAATGAAGCTAAACAAGTTTAGTAGCAACAAAAGACATGTCACAAGTCTAATGGCTTTTGGAATTATGGTATTTTGACTTTGGTAAATAACAAATGAACGATGAGTTATTGAGATGTCAGTCTATATATTTGAGTTTGTGTTTTTCTTCTTTATTACTATTAACCAAAATTTTGAATTATATCTTAGTTACACATATTTGTTTCACTGTGCCATACGTGATCATCTCTCTAACTGAGACAATGAAATTGTTTTCCTATAAAGCTGCTAACCGACTTCTCTTTCTCTCATGTGAACTTGCATAACCACGTCCAAACAACTTGCTACAAGCTTCCAAACTCATAAGTATTTTTGAGAAAAAAAATCATCCATCAAAAATCAAATATATATTACATCTCTTAAAACATACTACTAATAAACATAACCTATGGACCAACTGATGTTATACTATCTAAACTTTATATGGCAAATGGCAAAAAAATGTAGCTAACTTACCACTTTTTATAAAGTTGTGTAGTCAATTTTTTTTTGCTAAAAAATATTTAACTTTTGAATTTCGACTATTGTATGTATTTGCTCACATGTAATGATCAATTTACCCTTCACGGTTAACATGTTAGTTAAAAAACATAAGGGTAAAATAGTCACCCACTACACACAATAGTCGAAATTCAAAAGTTAAATGATTTTTTAGAAAAAAAAAAGTTGACTACACAACTTTATAAAAAATGATAAGTTGGCTACATTTTTTTGCCATTCGCCCAACTCTATATGAGTACGTGATGATGTTTATGTGAGTGATAATGTATGAAATGATGGTGCGCATGACTTAACTAAACCTGGATCATCGTCATCTTATTTATGGTAGAAAAAATAGGCTTTGATAGAGCTGTAAACGAACTGAACGTTTAATAAACATTTAATGAACTGTTCCATAAATAGTCCGTTTATTTATTAAATAAACGAACATGAACAATATTTAACGTTCGTTTAATCAAATGAACGAACGTGAACAACAGTCTTGTTCGTTGGTTTATGTTCGTGAACGTCCGATTATGCGTTCGTTAACGTTCATTTTATTTGTTTATGTTCATCTATTGTATATTTTTAAAATTGATCTACATAAACGAAACAACACTTATAAAACACAATATTATGCATATTTTTATAAATTTTATGTTTATTTTTCTACGTTTATTTATGTTCGTTTAGTGTCTTAATGAACGAACATGAACAAGAAAAATTGTCCGTTTAAGCGATTGTGTTCGTTCATTTGTTCAGTTAAGTTAAACGAACAAACATGAACAAAGCTCCGTCCGTGTTCGTCCGGTTCGTTTACGGCCCTAGGCTCTGACAAGCATATGCACATAAACGGAGATTAGAGGAGTGTTTAAAAATGGCACAAAACAACTACAATTATCAAATCACTCGGCCAACCTCCCCACGGTGATCTTATTATTTTATTATAACAATAAACAAAAAAAATAAGTTCTCTACTGAGTTCTTATCATACAAATTACAAAGAAACAATGATAGTCCCCAACTAGATGCTATTAGAAACAACACTCACACTACAAACCAGAAAACGAAAACCTAACAATACTGAAGATCAAGATGATCTTAAAACTAAACAAACTTATCAAGAACAGATAAAAACTGGAGAGAGTATTTGATGATGAAACTTTGTGTAATGAATGAATATGTAACCCTAGATCCGAATATGAGCTTTTATAGCTAACATTTTCATAAGTGCCCCTGCACAATGAAACTTAACACAAAGAGAACCAAAGTAATGATAAGAAAAATATAATAAGAAATATTTACAATTAATCCCTTTAAGTTTCATAAGGATGTAAAAGAGATGTTATAATTTTAACACCCTCCCTCAAACTTATGAAACAAACAAGTTTTCCAAACCCAACTTCTTTGTCAACACAGCATGCTGTGCAGACCTAAGAGCATTGGTTAAAATATCAACAATTTGACTTTTAGAGTCAACCTTTTCAGTTTTTATCAAACCTGATGTAACCTTTTCTCTCACAATATGTACATCAATATCAAAATGCTTAGTTTTCTTATGCATCGCAGAGTTTGCAGCAATCTGGATGGCAGACTTGTTATCACAAAACAATGTGACATGAACAAGTCCATCCAAACCCAGATCCTTTAAAACCTTCAATATCCACATAACTTTACAAGTAGCAAAAGCCATTGCTCTGTATTTTGCATCAGTTGACGACTTAGACAATGTAGCTTGATTCTTGCTCTTCCAAGAAACCAAACACCAATTAACAAAGGCATAATACCCAGATACAGACCTTCTGGTCATTGGAAACTTTGCCCACTAAGAATCAGAAAAAGCAATGACCTTAAAAGCATCATTACTTTTAGAAAACTCAATACCACTTCCAAGAGCACTCTTAAGCCAATGTCAAAATGTGATTGCAAAGGTGTATACATATGCTGACTTAAGGAGTGGAAATGATGCAAAATATGTTTTGAAATTAATTGCTGTGATTATGTGGTTTAGTTGACGCATGGACTTTTATGTAGCTATTATATGTTATGTGCTAAATGTTGTGATTTGGATTTCGTGTAATGTTCTTACTTATGATTTGGATTTCGGGTAATGTTCTTACCTATGACTTTGGCTTCGAGTAATGGTCTTACTCATGATTGTTATGGACTTTGGGACTTGGATCGTGGTATACGTTCCGTCCTAGATATGATTGTTATGGACTTTAGGACTTGGATCGTGGTATACGTTCCGTCCCAGATTTGATGTATGAGGAACTTTTGGGACATGGGATCGTGTATACGATTCCATCCTAGATTGGTTGTTTTGGACGAATACATGTTAGCCTTGTATAAAATAGTTAGCTAACTTCCTGTCATGTTCTAGTTTTTATAATTCACAGTAAATTTATGTTAAAGCTTGAATTTGTGTCGTAAACCTAAGACTTGTCACCAAGCCGTTGTGTTGACGTTTTTAAGGCATCATTTTCAGTGAGTATGTTGAGGGTTTTTGAAGTAAAATTGTTAGAGAGACCTTAGGATTGCATATGGAGTATATTCTTCAGATTTTTGTATTCGTACTTGTTTTATATTGGTTTCTTACTTGAATGCTGTTTGAAATTTTCTTAGTTTAAGAGCATGTTAAGAAGTCTATGTATTAATGAGACCCTTTTTCATTAATGCAAGATTTCTTTGTTTTCGGTATTGTCATGACACATCGTGTCTTTTATATTTAGTTATGCAAGTAGTGACTCTCTATTGTTGACACCATTGTGTTGTGATGATATCCATAAAGTTACGCCTCGTGTTTCCGCCTTGGCGGGGTGTGACACATTGATCCCGTATGCATAGAAGACATCGTGTAATTTTTAATCTCTTAATCGTTCGATTCTAATTGTTTGATTACGCTTGTATAATTGCAATGGTTGTGGGCTAATACCATTAGCCATCTTATTGAAAGCTTAATGTTTTGTTTGTATTAAAATTGATTTCTTACTTAATCGTTGATTGTTTAATTATGTTTATCACCTCATACCTGTTTATGTGTTTGAATATGCGACCTATCATTCAACTGGGTCTAGTGATACCAAAAAAGTAATATAGATACCAGGATATACTCTCCATATAGTGTTTTATATTACTAGAACCAATCTCTCACAATAACGTTATATTCGTTTACCTTTTAATTATGAGCTTAGTTGGACCAGTAGGTGACCCGTTTATGTTTCAACAAGCATGTTCTTAATTAATTGGTAAAGACTCGAATAGTGGACTACTAGTATATAAAACACCGTCAAGCAATAAGTGGGTAAAGTCCCGATGGGCTATGTTTTGACAGGATCACCACGCTTGATTCCCTAAGATAGATTTTATAATTAAAACTAAAGGTGCTTATGCGGATGCATTGAATTGATTGACAGATTAATCGTGTCTAGGTCCTAGATGATGTCCCCGCCTAAGTCTTAAGAATGATATGCCTGCAACGAGATAAGTAAAGCATTGCACAAAAACAAAAAACCAACATTAAACTGATTTAATATGGCAAATACAATATTTTCTATCAAAAGTTATGTACAAAGATCATAAGAACTTGTTATACTTGGACATATTATAGAGGACTTAAAATATATCAAGTTATGCTATTTAATAAGTTAGGGGACTTGTAATGGTTTAGCAAAGTGAAAAGTATATAAAACAAGTGTATAAAATAAATCATGTACAAACATAAGAACCTACTGTTTGAATTCGTGTATAAGGGTATACATTTTATATTTTATTCAATTAGTACTTATCACAAGGATCGTAAGCATATAAGAAACTTGAAAAACCGAGCAATAACGAAGGAGATACGACATTTTTAAGTTTACAATAATTAAATGTATAAAAGTATTTTAATAAAAGTTATTTTATAAAAATATTTACTGTTTCAGATCTGACATATTAATGGAGATATTTTATAAAGATAGTACTTTTCATGACGAATCCAAACATGTAAGAAACTCAAAAAACGGATTTAAAATGAAGGTGATACGTTATTTACAAGTTTATGTTAAAAAGTATTTTTATAAAAGTAAATTTATAAAAATAGGTTACTGTTCACGACAGTATATGTAACACCCCCAAAATCACAACAACGCAGCGGAATACCACTTTGGGGTGCTATTTCATAGTATAAAGTACAAGTTACAGAAAACGACCTCAAAAGAGACGTTAATAAAATGTCACATTCGATTAAAATTTCAGAGTAAAATCAGGTCCCAATAATTTATGATTTAATAAGATTACAAGATTTCAAACGTGAATCATTTTGTATATTTAAAGTTAAAAGTTATCGAATATGGAGAAAACTGAGTCCTTGAGTTTTGTTGATATTCACGCGTCTCGAATGCTCCCAATGCTCAGCTAGCAAAATAATAACCTGAGAAAATACATGCAAAAACGTCAACAATAATGTTGGTGAATTCATAGGTTTAAATAAAAACAGTATTGAAATAAATCAAGTGATATATCAGTAAGAAAAAGTAGCGTTACAATATTTAAAAGTATTAGTTCTGAAATCCAAGTAGTGATTCAATAAATCAAGTAATGTTTAGAAGTGGACCACAAGATTTAAGTAATGTAGACAAGAGAAACAAATTCACCAAGTCTAAATGGAATATATATTATTGCGCTAAGCTCATGACACCGACACCTTAACAAGATTTTTGCCCCAATAAAAGTAGGGTATACTGCTAATAACCCCAAGGATACCTCAAATGTTAAGTGCGTCACATGGTTATCTAAAAATCATAAAGTCCAGAAAAGTAGACGGGGATTGTCAATCCCGATAGATCTATCCATAACATTCGCGCTCACTACAATAGCAACTGACGGTTCATGATAAACATGGGACTTAAGTAGCAGAGAAATGACTTAGGCAATAATATTCAGGCAATAATCTAGATAGCACACAATTTGTAAAGCACTTGTGTCCAAAGTAAAACAAGTAATATGTTCAAAACTCACGGTTTTCATATATAGAAATTTAATGATCTCAAATGATGTAGTAAACAAATCAAGCTTTAATCAGTTCATAAGAAACAGCCATGTATCACACATGTTTTAGAAGTCATGTAGTAAGCAAGTAAAAATATTCATGTAACGCTTGAATGGTAACAATCAATAAGTTTACTTTGTAAAACGAGCATGTATTCTCACTCCGAAAACAGTTTATAAAAACCATTAAGAGAGAAAAGGTGGGGCTATGAACTCACCGAGAATAGATGAAGTGATCAAGAAGTCCAAACAAGATAGAAACGAACGTCGACAATCAACCGCGACCTATAAATAAATATAATATGCGATTGGTACACGAGCTATATAAAATATGCAACTCATCAAAATATAACATGTACATATATATAGAACATGCATAAAAAGTGACACTTAGGAATCCATGACAACTCCACTTATTATTTATACTAGTTACTTATTTTCCGAAATTTATGTCGTTTTATTAGCAACTAGCTACCGCTTAACGACTTACCTAACAACTTCAACACTTGCTTATACTTCTTCTCCAGTTTCTTATGTACCTTGACTTACTACTATGTTTGGACCAATGGTTCTAAGCAAGTTTTACTTTTCATTAACTCTAACAAATCACAACTAGCTCAAAACGAGGCCTGCAAAAAGTTATCAAAAGTTGGGCAACAACAGGTACCCTTAAACATTTTATAAAAATCTAAAAAAGTACAGTAGGTCACACATATCATGTACAATCTTCAGATTAAATTTCGTCCAAAAATATTAAGTTTTGACCCGCCTGCACACAACATCTTTACTTACGAATTTCTAGACAGCCAACACAATTTTGATACTTAATCTTGTACAATGGGTTTGACTCACTTTTACATTCTGAAAATCGATGAGGCCTAGTTTTCTGGAAAGTAGACTCGAAGTAGATAGTTCTAGAGTCCTGCAAACTTAGAAAATATTTTGGTACGACCAAGTTATAACGTCCCAAAGTTGACTCAAATTCGGATATAAAAACTGTCACTTTCTGAAATTTGCCGAAACAATTTCCTATCTAAAATCGGCCATAATTTTTTCGTTTTTAAGAGTTAGAAGCTCTAATTTATACCAAAACGATCATTGGAACGACCTCTAAAATTATAAACACTAAAATCTTGCTTTACAACCCACTAAATCAGCCGATTATATGCCTAAACTTTCTGCCCTAATCTATAGATATCTTTCAATCCCTTCAACACCAATTCAAGCTTCGCAAATCCTAAAACTAGCCTAATCTCCATACTAGATCACCTCAAACATCATCCAAACTCAAAATCAATACATGTATTATAGTCAATGGATTCCCAAACATAATTATTGTGCATGCACACATATATAAAATTAAACGTCACAAAAATTAAAAAGGAGACTTACAAAATATTAGAGAATCAATAGAATGATCAAAACCACAAACCCTTGTGGTTTTGAAGGTTCAAAACCACAAAAATCACCACTTTTACCACATCACAACTCCACAAATACACCTAATTAACCTATCTCCCTCCACTAACATATCCAAATAATTTTCAACACCTCAATATCAATCTTTTACTTAATTCTTATAGATTCCATAATATACATAAAAATAATATAATACATACATAACAAAAATAAACATCAAAAGGGGTTTAAGAGATGCTTACAAACACAAGAGAAGTACTAGATAGAAGAAAATAAAATCCCTTACTTGATCTTTGTTTATTGGGAGAAAAACCAAACACACTAATAGATCAAACCTTTTGATTTTCATAGTAAACCAAACCTTGTTTTATCCTTAATCCTCACTCTTTTACCCTTTTAAACACTTTCTTAACCCGAATTTGTATGAATTAAACCCGAAATTCGTTTTCTTCAAAACTTGATAGATGTGAAAATTGTTTGGTGGGATATGGAGCTCTTGATACAAGGATCATTATTGTATGATCGGTTTTTGATGCATGTAAGAAACGAAATTTGTGGGATGATTTCTTTAAGGGTGTGTTTGTTCGTGGTTATGGAGAGGGAAAAAAAATTGTGTCTGTGTTTTTGTGAGAATACAGGTCGACATATATGGTGTTTTGTTGGAGGAAATACAAATATAAGAGTGTGTTTGGTTTAGGAATTAGTAGGAGTAAAATATAATAAAGGGGTGTTTGGTTTCTAGTTTTGATGTAGCCTAAAACAATTAAAGAGGGTGTTTGATTTATATGTTATGTTTATAAATTATATTTTTATTTTTTTTTCTAAAACATTTATATCGCAATATTTGTTTTTAAAACACGTAGTTAAAATATTAAAAATTGTAAAAACACTATTTTGACGCGGTTTTGGCCAAACGCGGATAAAAGTCGAAAAGTATTAAAATGAAAAATAAATAAGCTCTCGAAGCTAAAATATGGAATTATTGATTTCTCAAACGTTAAAATGGATAAATATCCAAAGTGTGATTCGAATTTGACTAGGAACGTGAAATTGCCGAATCGAGTAAAAGTAAAAATTAATTTTTTTTACTTAACCGCAGAAATAAGAATAAATTATAATAAATATATTTACCCAAAAATACGAATTCTCACACTCCGGACATTTATGTGAACTCGTGAAAGATGAAATTTGCATCAGTTCCGACACGTTAGGGATAGCGTTGGATTCGCTCACCCATCTTTCCTTGAAATGAGGGAGGGTCTCGTTTGCCCTCCGGACTATCTTTGAAATTTTCGTTGGGTCAGCTTTGAGCATCCTGAATACATTCAGAAACTTCTCTTGAAGGCTTCCCCAATTATCGATGCTGCCCGGCGACAGCTTATCAAACCATGCCCTTGCTTTACCATCTAGGGTTTGCTGGAACATTCTGCACCATACCGGCATAGGCCATTCCCTTTGGTTTCCTATTCCCATAAACCAACCCACGTGATCCTTCAGATCGTCTGTTTCATCTTATATTTTTGCGTTTGCTGGCATCCTATGACCTGGTGAAGAAAATCCGACAATTCTTTTGGTGAAGGGGCATTTCAGTACTTTCTTGAATGGTTTGCTTAGGTCTTCGTCTACTTTTGTTTTCCCTTTCAGATCGCCTTCGATTTCTTCATCACTAACGTCTTTAACCTCATCGAAGTCCAGGAGCATGGGCTTGATGATGTCTCGATTGCGTGGCTCTTTCAAGAGTTCTTTAAGGGCCGATACATGCCCTTCAATGATACTTTTGGCGGTTTGGTTTGAGGTTCCTTCATTAAATGGGGTGATTGGTTCGGGACCTGCCATTCTTTAGCACTTAGGCAGATTGAATAACGGGTCTCACGGATGGCGCCAATTTGTTGATGCAAAGATCCGCTAGGAAGGATAAGAGTTGTCCTCCGGTGGATTCTTGATGCTCAGCAAGCCTGTCGAGAAGACAACACACGTTAGCCTCTCCCCGGGTTTTACTCCAGGACCAAGCTCCGGCGTGAGAGTGAGTATTTGATATTACAATAGCCGTTAGGCAGCATGTGAGTGTAATAAATCTGGTGTCTGTGTGTGTTTGCATTGAATGTGCTTGGGGTATTTATACTACCCCGAACACTGTTGAGTGTTTACTGTTCCTGACACATGGGTAATGGTTGCGCCGAACTACTGTACCCTTTTGTCAGGCGGCCACGTGGCTGACAAGATCCCCCAAATCCCGGGTTTGGCTGTATGCGTACGGTCCTTACCATGAACTGATGGTTATTAAGGGTACCCGGATAATAAGGTGTACTGGTCTTTCCTGAGGATTTGTCATAGTTATCCTCCCCAGTGTTGTGTCAGCATCGAGAGGTCTTATAGTATTAGTTGGGTCAAGGCCGCTGGGTAGAGTCCGCCAGTGCGTACCCAACGGTCACATACACGACCAGAAGCGCTGAACCAACAGGACCCCACTTGTCAGCCGCATGTCAGGTGTCAGGTCAACGGCTCGTGACGTCATCCAGGTACATCTTTTGGGTAGTATAAATACCCCAAAGACATTCACAATTAATTCATTCAATTCTCTGACACTGTAGCATTTTTACTCGCATTTACACACATATCATTCGCTCATTCTCACGTCGGAGCTTGGTCCTTGAGTCACAGCTGAAGCGAGGCTAACGCGTGTTGTTTCTTGTGTGTAGGAGCATCGGATTGTAAACGACTAAAAGGACCCGCAACGCGCCCGAAAGTCAAAGAGCAGGATTTTACCTCAACAATACCCGATAATTAAAGTTGTATCACAACTTGTAAAATGTAAAAAGTGAAATTGAGAAAACATAAATGTAAAATGGTTAACACTGAAATAGTGAAAATATGAAATGACTAAACTAGCGCGTGCATACCCAAACTAGTCCCCTCCTATCATCATCTGATCCATGTCATGTCACAATCACCCCCACCACCTTCCTTCACCCCCTCTATTTTTCACCTTTTATACCACACACAAACACTTTAACACACACTCAAAAACACACACACATTTTCACATTATTCCCTCAAAAACAACCTTACAACTATGATAATCCCAACATGAAAGATCGTCAACGATGGCAGCCTGAAGAAGACGCTTTACTCCGTGCTTACGTCCACCAGTACGGCCCAAAAGAATGGAACCTCATTTCTCACCGCATGTCCAAGCCTTTGGACCGTGACCCAAAATCTTGTCTAGAAAGGTGGAAAAACTATTTAAAACCTGGTATAAAAAAAGGCTCCTTAACCCCTCAAGAACAGTCGCTTGTAATATCCTTACAAGCCAAATACGGTAACAAGTGGAAGAAAATTGCCTCTGAAGTTCCTGGCCGTACTGCAATACGATTAGGTAAGTGGATGGGAGGTTTTTAAAGAAAAACAACTCAAGCAACAGTTGCAAAATAGTAAGAAAAATATCGGGTCTTCAGGTTCGGATATTAGTACCTTACAAGGTAATAATAATAATACATCTGTTGGGGCTGTGTCTGGGGAGCCTGAGAAAGCGGTTCAAGGTACTTACGACCATATACTTGGAAACTTTTGCTGAGAAGTACGTTCAGCCGTACTTGAATCCAGCATCAGTGGTATCGGTACCAGTACCAGTGTCGTTACCAGTTCCGGTACCAGTGATGCCGAATTTGAATTCTCCTATTTTGTCTCTAGGGTCGGGTGTGGGCGCGGGAACTAGTTCCGCGCCTACACCTGATTCTATGGTGACAGCTACTCTGCCACCATGGATGAATAGTAATAGTGGGTCGTCTTCGACTAGCAAGTCCACTACACCCTCTCCGTCTGTTAGTTTAACTTTATCACCATCTGAACCGGTGGTACTGGATCCGGTTCAGGTGCAAGTACAATCAGACCATCCGGTTCATTCCCGGTTCTTCCCGGTTCAGCATGTGGGTACACTAGTTCAGTATTGTAAAGAAGTGGAAGAAGCTAAACAAAACTGGGTTCAGCATAAAAAGGAAGCCACATGGCGGTTGAACCGGTTGGAGCAGCAGCTAGAAGCCGAAAAAAACCGGAAGAGGAGAGAGAAGATGGAGGAGATTGAGGCGAAAATACGGTCTCTTCGCGAGGAAGAGACCGCGGCTTTAGGGCGAGTGGAGCACGAGTATAGAGAACAGTTAACGGCATTGCAAAGGGACGCTGAAGGTAAAGAAATGAAACTAATGGAAGCATGGAGTAACAAGCAAATGAAGTTAAGTAATGTGGTTGAGCAAATTAATGGTGGACTAATTCAACATCAACATATGATTAGTGGTACTAATCATAATCATCATTTACATCATCATCATCATGGGTTAAGTTAATTAGGTTTAAATAAATTGGATTCCATTTGTTGTAGGATATTTTGAGTGTTCATCAATTTGTGATTTGTGGTTTTTTTTTTTATGATTTGTAATGAATGGATAAATTATTACCATGTACTCTTTCAAAATTTGTCTTTATGTTTATTCATGATCATGATTCGCGAGTTAGTTGCAAAAAATTTGGGGTCAATGCAAAAAATGAAGTTGAAAGTATGTAACAAAAAATTTGGGGTCAATGCAAAAAATAATACAATATAACTTTTGACTAGTTAGAAAAAGTATATCTTTTATATTAGTTTGACACTTTGACTATTTAGTTGAGGTGTAATATTTGAAATGAAAGATGCTAAAAGTGAACTCCATAAACCAGAATTTTATTATTTTTGTATTTTATATAAGAAAAATAACATGTAAGAGCTCTCGGTGCAGTAACGTCGGCAAAGGCGTAGGCCGGCGTTACTACACTCCACACCGGCGTTGGGCTCGGCGTTGGCCGGCCAACGCGCGTTGGGGTGTATTTAAAAAAAAAATTCATTTCCCCCCAAACGACTATATAAATGTTTTTAATTTCCCCCTTTATTTTTAAAAAGTTACAAAACACCCCCTAACGGCTAGTTTTATTAAAAAAAATTAATAAATTTACAAAACACCCCCTAACGGCTATTTAAAAAAAAATCATTTTGCCCCCCATACAACTCATTATAAATACTTCAATACCTCTATATTATTTTCTCACAAAAAAACACACATTTACAACAAAAAACACATTACAAACTCTTTCACAATGAATCAAAATCAAATTGGTCGAACCGTTTTTGATATCGATGAGGAAACCGACGCATTCTATTTACAAAAAGCTGCTGAGTATCACGAATGGCTAATACAACAAGAAGCTCAACCACGATTGACCCGTACCCCGATCTTCCGTGACCGTGAAGATGCCGAAAGACGTCTACGGGCTGATTATTTTGATGATCACTGTAAGTATCCGTTATACTATTTTCGGAGAAGATTTCGTATGAGCCGTAAACTTTTTCTAAAAATTGTCAATGGCATTTCAAGTTATACGGCTAATCCTCTCTCACAACATTTTCATTTCTTCACATCTCGACTCGATTGTACGGGTCGAATGAGTATTAGTGCTCTTATGAAGTGCACAGCTGCCATACGCCAAATGGCATACGGCAGCACACCCGACGCGTTTGATGAATATTTGCAAATGAGTGAGCATACTGCACGAGATGCTCTATTTTTCTTTAATATGTGCATCATAGAATTGTATATGCCGAAGTATTTAAGAAAGCCAACATCTGAAGACGTTGTAAAAATACAACAAAAGCATAACAATGTTCATGGTTTTCCGGGAATGCTTGGAAGTATTGATTGTATGCACTGGGAATGGAAAAATTGTCCAGTGTCATGGCAAGGTCAATACGGTAGGGGTGATAAAAAATACCCTACTATAATGCTTGAAGCTGTAGCTTCGCAAGATTTGTGGATTTGGCATGCGTTTTATGGGATGGCGGGTGCGAATAACGATATTAATGTTTTAGATAATTCTCCGTTATTCGACGACCTATTAGATGACTTAGCCCCTGTGGTTCCGTATGTGGTAAACGGAGTTGAGTATCGTAATGGGTATTACTTGGCCGATGGAATTTACCCAGAGTGGGCAAGTTTCGTCAAATCATTCACGGTTGCAACTGATCCGAAGCATACGTACTTTAAACAGCGTCAAGAAAGTACACGGAAAGATGTCGAACGTGCTTTCAGTGTTCTCCAAGGACGTTGGAGACTTATTCAACAACCGGCCCGTGCATACGAAGTCAACACATTACGTAGAATCATGTATGCTGGCATCATAATGCATAACATGATTTTAGAAGATCAAAATATGTCGGTTGTTGACATGAAACATGTGTATTCTAATCCTGCAAGGTCAATGCAAACAGTGTGGATCGATCGATGTGAAACCCAACGTCGTAAAGCAAAAGAATTAAGAGACAAATATACGCATATTAGTCTCCAATAAAACCTTATGAACCATATTTGGCGCGAAGTTAAAGACGCATCGGAAGAAGATTAGTCGCCGAGGGTTATTTATTTATTTATTTTTCGGATTTTTTTTAATGTGTGTTTTTTTAGTATTGTAATGTGTATTTGAATTTTATGAATGAAATAATTAGTTTGTTAAAATAATAAAATAATTGTTTAGGGGATTTTATGAAAATAAAGAGGTGAGTGGTGTTATTTGGTGTTATGATTAGAGGAGTGGTGTTCGTGTTGGGGTTATGCTGATGTGGCGCTGACGTAATAGTCAAAAAATGGTGTTATGGTGTTATGACACCTGAGGCTCTAATACAGGCTATTTCTTAAAGATTCATTCAATGTTTTCACCAAATTGAGAAATAGCCTGTATTAATGGTCAAATGCTAGTTACATTTTCAATACATGCATATGTTTTATTTGTGACAAGTTTTTTAGTTTGATTAAATGTTTTGATGACACATAGTGCAATTGATACATTTTAAATTCATTGTTGGGTGTTAAACTAACATATCGTTCTATAATGTTAACTTGGTATGGAGAATTCCTTTCATTACCAACTTATTGTATCATGTAAAATAAAGCCACCTTATTTTTCAAAGCTACTACAAGTGTTGGAACATTATTCACGTTTGTGTTTGGTGATTGCATGTGTTAAAGTTATTTACATAAAGCTAGTCAAATACTGTACAAAAAATAGGTGTAATGACGTTAATGCAACGACATGAAAACAGGTGATTTGAAAGCACAAAAAATGTAAAGAAATATTAGTAAAAAATTACTAAAAAAGTCTTGTTAAAAGTGAGTATTACTGTTATTTAAAAGTTTAATGAGATATGTTTATTTATTGGGATTGTTATTCAAGTGAGTGCTACATATGATAGGGAGAGGGGATGGGGATACATTGGAGTAAGTGTAAATGATCGCATGCAGTGTGGTGTCAAAAACTGTTTGATCATTTTTGTGACAACAATAACACCTACCACTTTTAAATTTAGACCTTATTCATTCTTTTTATTTTTTAATAAATTTTCTCCCTTTGCTTTTCACTTTTTTCAGTTTTGCAGCGAGTGAATATGGGCAGATCACTTGTTTTTTTTCATTGGTAGTGGGGTTGGGGGTATTTTGGACTATTCATATAACCCATTCAATCTATCCATTTTCTGATTTAATACTCCTTAAAAACCTTTTATTATTAAAAATAGCTTTTACATACTCTCTCACTCAAGAAATAATAGAAGATGTCATCACATACCATACATTCTTTACTTGTCCTTTGTTTCTTATTATAGAAAGATAAAACTTACCAAGTTGATATATCTTGTTAGAGCATCTAGAGTGATGTGAATCCGTTAGGCTAAGTGCAATATAGAGGTCATGAGGCCGACATTACAAAAAATAATAAATAACCACACACACA
Source organism: Tanacetum coccineum (assembly GCA_026074375.1). Lineage (NCBI taxonomy): Eukaryota > Viridiplantae > Streptophyta > Magnoliopsida > Asterales > Asteraceae > Tanacetum > Tanacetum coccineum. The sequence goes on from BQNB010042578.1 coordinate 22,850, forward strand.
AACAAGCCAAGACCAACATAATGAATCAGTCGCTTTTAAGACCAACATATTCATTTGGTCCTTGTGGGACGCGTCTGTGGGACAAGCACAACAATGAGAGACCAGTCTCTTGGGTGCCACATGATTTGAGGACTCGTCGACCATGCCCCTATTGTGCCCAGTCTTAGAGGATTTCGTCCCACATGAGCCGAAAAATAATTCACAACCACTCAATCATCAAACTTTATATGCCGTTCGTGGTTATAGTTCAAATCTTTATACCGGTCATGCAAGCCTTACTTAAAAGAAATGTCTATAATCCAATTTCTTCCATCCCCACTCCTTTTAGTGACAATGGACTAAAATGATGCGACCCTGACTTGGAAACATGATACATACACGATTATCACAAGCATTTGTGATGCAGTTGTGCCTTCGTATATAGAGACATTGACTTTTAGTCAAAAGTTAAATTATTTACTTTCTTTATTTCTTTAAGTTTTTTGTTTGACAATAAACTTTGATTAGGAAACTATATTCTTAATCAATTATGTGTTTAGAAATAGGAAAGTAATATTCAATTTTTTTAAGTTGATTTTATTTGTCCTATAAATATAGGGTCTTTTCATTGTATTGGGATATCTTTGAGTTTTAATAATAAAAGCTTTGCTTTGTTCTTGGCTGTTTGCTAAGATTTTCTTAATAATCGGTATTCGTTTGAATCAACGATAGTTGGAAGATTGTTTCTGTTATTCGGGTGAATCAACAGATCCAATTTGTGTTATCTTGTTATTAGTCTACATCAGGTCGGTATCTCTTCTTTTATTTACTACATAAATTTGTGTGTTCCTTTATTTTCACTACATCAATTTGTGATGCTATGTTGTGCTATTTGTATACAAATCATATAATGTTAAAACTTAAAAGTACACCATTATATTAACTCTTATAACAATGAGTAGTTTCTTGAGATGACCTAAGTTAGGTCAATCAGAAATATATATTGCAGTGGTTGCGTTTACCGAAAGATATCCAAGCTGACATAAGAGGTGAAAGTTTTGTGGTGGGCAGCTGACTTGTTTTATTCATATGTGGTAGGGTTGGGGCACTTTGGATTGTTTGCTCTAATTCGTTTAAACCATCATGAGCAACATGAGCAACATTCTAACAACTTTTATGTAGCACAATTATTGATTTTACATTAGTGTCAATGACGAAAGGAATTAAAAATATATAATATTGGGGGGGGATCCTTACTATAGTATGTCGATATAAACATTATCTGATCGTTATAAACATCTGAACGTTGCCATTTTGACCGCACCAATTCAATAGGTGGACCTCCTATTGTTGTGAACTATAATTATCTTTTGTAGATTCATGTTTTTGCCAAAGGAACATTACCGTATGAGTTTTTATGTGTAGTTTTCTGAATCGTTTGTGCTTAACAAGGATTATTATTTATTAGATGTTATCTTGTTCTCCATTGGATAAAAGAGTTCTAATTGTTTTTTTTAAACATTTAAGTATGTAACTATTTCTCATGCAAGTATTTCCTTAATGTTCCATAAATCATTAACATAGTAGCTAGTAAACTCTACGTCGCTTGTTATGATACTTGACCGCTACAACCATCAAGAATTTGTACTCATACCGTGTAGAAAAGGCATGGATACTTTTTTTGGAACGGACATACTTACTGCCAGTCCCTTTTGAAATGGCTACTTTTAAAAGCATGTGAAAGAATCACGATATAAACACAGTGATATGTAAGAACATTTTAACTAGATTGCAGATTTGCAGTTATCATTATCAGTTATTTTATTTTTTTTGGTTCTAAAGAATGAAAATTTAAAGAATACCTTCAATTTTATAGCTTAGGCCCGTTATCTAATTCTCGAGTGTGCTTCAACTTAATCTGGGCCTGAAAATTTCACTAAAATCTGGATCCTGATATGTTGGCCCATGTTAACTCCTCTTAAACTATTTTATAAGACTTTAGACCTTTTAGTAACTGATTACCGACTAGCATGCAGTCTCAATGGTTTCCTGAAGGTTTATAATTCAGATAATCATAGCGTACTTTATGGTCCAAATTTTGTTATAAAACAAGCTTAATACCCGCGCGTTGCGATGGAGCTTCATTTTCTTTAGCATTTTGTTCTTTTTTCTTATGTCGTTTTGCGCGTTGCGACGTGGCCGCTTATGACTTAGGTTTGCGTTTTCCGTTTGTTGGATTACCTCATTTTGTAAGGACTATCAGGTGTTTAGCTCTCGTAAATCATCTCTCGTAAATCATCAGGTTTACACTACTTTACAAACCGTGTACCTTTTATGGCTATATTGAGATAACATATTTTTGGGTGAAACAAATTGAAGCGTAACTTCCCAACGAAGTAGATTTGTTAACTCAATTTAGAAACAGATGGTTGCAATTACAATATAGCAAATATTCCTAATTGATTCGATAGTAAATATCTATATGAACACATCAACTTTTATAACAAATATGTTTCCATCCCAAGCAGCACCAACCTTGAACTGATAATGAGGATGAGCCGGTCAAAGGCAATGTATACCGAGTCACGTAACGTTGTTTAAAGAATCCAGGTTGTAGGACGGACAGTCTCTTCTCTTCTGACACAACCTGCAATCAAACAAAGTACGCGTCGGCAATCCCACAATGATACCAGCTCAATGAAAAAAATTAACTCCCGAATAAATTTTTAGGACATTACCTGAGTATTTTTCAATAGTTTCAGAATGTGGAATTTTAGCAAAACGCCAAGTTCAGACCCCCTATATTTTCCATCAATATTGGTTACATTGCGGTCTTCAACGGAATGGATCAATACCTGAGTAAAAAGACAATGCATATACAATTTAATACACCCTTGTCATGAGAACGATAGAGGTCTTGATTGTGGGAAAAGGCTGACGAAATTGCTTACTGTTGGGTAGCCCTGGTTCGCGTCTACGGGAACTCTGTAAGTGAATGGGGTCCCTGCGTGTGTTCCGATACCGACGAATAGATAAAACAGAAGAAGATTGAAGCCAACATTAGGCGCTAGATCGTAGGAAATGAATACCATGTACTAAAGCTTATACTTACGGTGTTGGGGATCTGTTGTAGGTGTAAGGTTGGCAGCATTGCCGTTGTTGGTCTCTGTACTAAGAGTTTTAGTTAGTAAAGACACTGGAATGATAGTTAACAAATATACTAATTTTGGTTACATACAATGTTGTATGACCCTGTATAGGGTATTGTAGTTTTCTTACCATTAGATGTTGTTTGAGAGTGTCTAGCAAATAATAGTCTTTGGCGTCGTGTGGTAGGGCCATCTGCGTGCGGCCCTTTATTTGCTGCTGATCAATTAACTGGTGTTGCACACTCGGTGGAGTCTTACCTGCAGTGACAGATACGTGGCATTACAAAAGCCGCTGAGTATAGGTAATTGTACACAGGTAACTAAATAGATGATGTATAGCAGTATACCAGAATTGGAGTGTGTTGAGTGCATCTCATCTGCGTAATTTGTTATTGTTGCAGTAACAGCATCAGTTGGCACATGATTATACATAATGTTTGTTACCCGCGTGTGAGATTCTTGGCTGGTGCGAACAGCAACAGGAGTAATCCCTTTTAGCACCATGGATTGCTGGTATTCATAGGAAGATGATTCCTGTTGGTTGATGCTGAATGCGTTACCTATACAGGCGAATGAACAATGAATAAAGATACAAATGAAGTGGAATAAAGGTAACTGAATGTATACCAACTTACGTGCTGACGTATGGTTGTCAATGTCATTCATCTGTGAACTCGCACGCGTTATTGATGGCTCCACCCTTGTCATCAGCAACACTTGCCTTGATGTTAGCAGCACCTCACAAAGGAAATATTTTGTTCCGTACGAACAAATCCTGAGGCGCCTTCTCCAACGTATAGAGTCACAACTTCACAATACGGATTAGGCGGAGACGACGGCGGATCCTCCTCGTGTTCGACCTCCCGCCGTCTTCTCCGCTGCACTTTCTGCCTCTTTCCACCCACCACAACTTCCCCACTTTGAAGATTAACACCTGTGCATATCATCAAACATTTATCATTAATACTATTAACTACTCGAAAAATCCAACAAAAAAAATAATGATTACCTATACAAAGTTCACCAAATGATTAAATTTTTTAAAAAAAAAAACTAAAGAAAAGACCTCTAAAAATCTTCTAAAGTTGATGGTGGGATTCGTTGCTAGGGGTTTTGTACCTGCATATAACAAATTGAAAAATATATATATATAAAAAAAAATTCTAATTAAAACAAACAAAAGATGGTGGAAAAAGGAAGATACCTCGGTCTCCATGTTTGAAACAGATTGTTTGTTAATCGGGATTCAACAACAATAAGCCGAACAACATCCTTTTGTTACCAATCTGCATAATATAGTGAACATTAAACATAAGTAAGCAAAATCATACGATAGACATTTTATATATCAGGGTGTTTGACATTACTTATTTTCTATTTAATTTATGCGAAGTAGTTTAGAGTGGTTGGATAAAACAGAAATTCAGCTTATTTTGCTAGTTTTCCAGAATTTGGTGTGTGCGTATTTGAGATGTATCTAACCTAAAACCCTTTCGATACTACTAAAAGTTGTAACAAATTTATTTATTGCGCTTGTACATAATTCAAACACCTTGCCTTTACCCTTACCACGTACCTTGTCTAAAACTTGCCTTTACCCTTACGACAATTGTTGTCGAAGCTCCGTCCGTCATATAATTTGCGAAAAATAGGGTCTACGGATTATAGGTTTTTGGTAATCACGATGAAGTTATCAAAACATAGTTTGAGTTTCTTAATGATGTGTTCTTCATTAATAAACCAAACCAATCCTACTTTACGCCCCGCTAGTGCTTGTTAAGTGGTTAACTGTGATGTAATTTTATTACTGAACAAAAGCCTTCATATACATAACTCAGATTTTATAGTTAAGTGACAAAAAACAAACTTGGATCATAAAAAACTCTCCATTCAAATCACACCTCAAGACTTGATGAACTTTGGCTTATCTTATAACCTAGCTTCTATATCACTTGACTAAAAGTAATTCTAAATCTATTTAAACCTAACTTCTAGATATGTTCTTAATCAAATAAGCACACAGTACTGCTGATATTTATTGGGCTAAAATAAGCAAAGTATGACTTACTTATTTAAAAGAACATATTTGAGATGAAGCTACCCTTATATCTAACCCAAAACGTACTCGTCACGCTGAACACATAAATAACTTGAATGCCAACTTAAAAAAATCAAAAAACATTAACCACATAAAGAAAATATAAAACCTTATTCAAGATCAAGATGCTCATCCAACAGCAGAACTTCAAAGGAACCATTGATAACCCCATTGCCTCATCTCTTATAACAGTAACAAAGAACAGAGAATTTGAAAACCCACAAAAGCAAAGACGCTTAAACCCAAACCCATTAGATTTGAACCTAATTAAACCCCAATCTCATTATATCAACATAACAATTATCATTTTTTTTTATGAGAGAAGAAGAAAATCCAGTTGTTTCTAGAGAGAGATTTGTGTTTGTGGGTGAGAGTGGTCGGTGTAAAAAAAAAGAAGTTGGGCCAAAGTTTAAGCCATTGGACCAGGCCAAAATCAGCCCAAAGAAAAGCCGGCGACACAAAACGACTGCGTTTTTGTCTACAAATGTGTATATTTATAATTATAATTATAACAAGCATGATTACCCGCGCGTTGCGAGGCATTATTATTATTATTTTTTTATTTTGTGTGGTTTTATTTTTTCGGCCTCATGTTTAATAGTTTGTTTTTTTTCTTATATGGGCTTATGTGTGGGGCTCATGTTTAAATGTTTTTTTTTTTGCTATACGGGTTTTTTTTTTAAATATAATTTTATGGGAACATGGCGTTTTTTATTGTATTCTGTGCGGGTTTATTTTTTCGGTCTCATGTTTAATAGTACGGGTTAATTTTTGCGTTAAAATTTTATTTTTATTTTGCGCCGAACGGTTTTTTTTACATTGCCTAAAAAAAAAAAAAACCAAATGGGTTGGCCCAAATTGGAAGCCCAAAGGGCCGAGCACTGTAGTTGTAACAAAACTACGTCGTTTTATTCTACGCGAGGCATTATTATTTTTTATTTTTTTTATTTTGTGCGGTTTTATTTTTTCGGCCTCATGTTTAATAGTTTGTTTTTTTTCTTATATTGACTTATTTTTAAAGGTTTCTTTTTTTGGCTATACGGAGTTTTTTTTTTAAATATAATTTTATGGGAACATGGGCTTTAAATGAGAATCGCGCGTTACTGCAGGGCGTTTTTTATTGTATTTTGTGCGGGTTTATTTTTTTGGTCTCATGTTTAATAGTGCGGGTTAATTTTTGTGTTAAAATTTTATTTTTATTCTTTTTTAATTTTTATTTGTGCGGGTTTTTTTTTTCGGTCTCATGTTTAATAGTTTGTTTTTTTTTATATGAGCTTATGTGTTTTTTTATTTTATTTTTTCTCTAGAAGGTAAACACGAATGTGCAATGTGTATACAGCCTCATTTATATACATCGTCACTTGGACTGGGTCTGGGCCAAGGCTATCAGATCAAAATAAGCCCACTTAAATACTACTGTAGCGAATTTCGGTTAAAACGACAGCGTTTTAACCGAAATATAGGATATATATATAATGGTAGTAGTGCTTTAAGTCTAACAGACTTCATAATTGAACCAGAGTAATATCGCAAGAACAACCGTTTAATATTTGTGAAAGTTAGCTTAGCAAACATAAGTTTATTCTAATTTTTGAATAAGTTGATGGCTTTTGAGCTTATTTAAGAAGCTATTGTAGCTTGTTTATTATATAGAGGGCTTGGAATTATATAACCTTTTGCTAAAATATTTTAGCGTGTTTAGCTAATTCAGACATAAACTTTTTTATATATAACGTTTTTACATTAATCCTCGAGAACATTCTTTGGTCCGCTCTAAGACCAGACAGTGGTCAGTTAAAAGGGCTAAAACACTAGCCATATCGATGATCAGTCAAAAGGGCTAAAACACCATAAAGTAACTTTAAAGAGACATTAACATGCAACTTATTTTAATATTAGTAAGCTGATTGAGGTTTACAAAAGCCCACTTTTAGTCACTGTGCCAGCATATGAATTTACATAAGTAACAAGTAAGCTTAGGCCGGACGGTATAAGCTTAAACTCGTCGAGGTGAGTTAGAATTCACGCGCGAGTTCCTTCTCCACCCACTAAAGTGACTTCACTTTTTGTGTTTCAGGCTCGGTGACTTTGGTTCTATTCGGTGAGAAACTCACCTTAAGTGAGTTTAATTTTTTTGTGGGCCCCTCATTTTGTAACCGTTGCAAACATAAAAAAAAAACTTTCTTTTTAAGAACTCTCCTTTTTACTTATAAATACTTACTACTTCTTTCATTTTTATACACAACTCTTCCTATTTATATACAATCTCACTAAAAACTTTACACTCAATTTTATTTCTAAAAAACTGTCTCACCAAAACACTCCCCGACCTAACAAACGTCAACTAAAACCCCAACCGAAGCAATCCGTCAACACTCGATGACACGTTTACGCTTCAAATTTATCTATGTATCATATCGTTTTAATTTATCTATGTATCATTTAAGTTTTTAATTTAGTTAACGTTTTATTGATTTCGTACGTTTACGTTAATAATTACATTTTTAGTTTATGAATAAAAGTATTTAAATAAAAAAAGGTGACTAAGGTGAGTTTTAGTTGTAAGGTGAGTCCTTATTACGGTTGAAAAGTGAGTTGTAGTGAGTTTTAAAATTGGAGAGAGAAAATCGATGTGACGCTCACGTGTCAGGTGACTTTTTTTTTACCATCCATCCTTAGTACAAGCTAGCATAGAAATAGATACATGCTCACAAGTCCTTAAAAAGGGCAATTGAAAACTTAAATTACGTTGGTTTTCTTCCCTTCTTATTTGAACTTAAAACGTTGTTGGTTTACTTCTAGATGTGGGATGTCTAAGTTTACCCAACCTATTACACATGTGTAGATCAGAACAATTCACATAGAGAGATGATTTGCACACTCTATAAATTTATCAGTACGCTTAAAATGTGTGTGTCATGACTATTATACCCTTAATATTTACACACTTCACTAAATAATGTAAGGGTATAAATGTCAAGACGCACACTATTTTGAGTATGCAAATCAATAAGTAGAGTGTGTAAATCACCACTCATTTAGATATGCTATGCATTAGTCTTATTTTTCATGGTTTTTGTTTTCAATAACTATTAAGTCAACGAGAACATCTATATTACTATATAAAGTATATTTAGGACATTCTAAATATAAAAGTCTAAAAAATTAAGACCAAAAACATTTCTTTAATATAAGAATGTACAACTCTATAAAAGTGCATTTCAGAAATCAATTTTCTTTAATTCTTTGATACTAAATAAAAAAGCGCTAAACTTCTGCAATTACGCCTTAGAGGGCTAGGCATCATAACACTGTAACACCGAAAAAGTGCAGCCACCTCAGCGTCACATCAAATTAGAAATTTAAACACCAACACACCAAAATACCCCGCTAATCATAACACCTCATAACACTATCCTTTGGAGACCCACCAAATTGTTTCCCATTTTTTAGGACAAACTAATTTCATTTCATTAGAAATTTGATGATGTATATGTTTTAAATTTATCCACAATTCACATATGTTACGCTTTTATAATTGCTTTAGTTTTATTTTTCATGGTCTTTGATTTTGTTTTCAGTAATCATTAAGTCAATGGGTAAATTTCAAAGATAAAGTCAATAGTTATATTTATGACTTACGGATATTGTTATCCCAAATAACTAAGATCCAAACACAATAATAAGCTAACGAATACCTATAATAAGCACGAAATAAGTAAGAAGAAAAGTATAAAGAAAAGTGAAGAATATTAGATTAAGAAAAGAGAGAGTTTGGTGAGTTACACACACATACAATGAATGAAGCAAATCCTTAGTGGTCAAAAAAACGTATTTCATAATATGATTGTTTTTTAGATAAAAAATTCATATACATGAGAAGATTCCAATTTTGATCATGTTTCAGATTGGGATAAGCCTATAAAGTTGAGCTTAGGGAGCTCAACTCGAAAAACTCGTAAGCCGAAAAGAAATAGGCTTATAAGCTTTTCTAATGGTATCTTATTGTTTTGCTAAAAAAAGATTCAAATTGTGATTAGTTTTTAGAATAAAGATTTATTATAAATATACACAAAACGCTGCCGTTTCGTACGCTGGGCTCCGGCTGAAAATTTGGGCTAACAGAAATCGGCCCAGGTTTATTTTTATAATATCTGTCACGTATGTATATACACCAGAAAATACACACATGAACAGGATTCGATTCCGGGGTTTGATTTTGAGTGGTTTTTGTTGCGGCGCTACTGATGGATTGTGATAAGCAGAGTGATAACCCACCGGGAACGAAAGTTTGGTTCAAATTAATGGTATGTTGTATGTGCTAAGGGTTTTAATTAATTCATACCCTAGTTTTTATCTTGAAATTAAAAGCTAATAATTCATTACTTCTATGCAATCGCATCCCACAAATCCATAGCTTCAATCACCAATGATAAAGAAGATCCCTGTATCAATCAATAAATATAACGCATGTAGTACTGATACAGGATCTGCTATGATAATGTAGCATATGGCTCATCATAGATCTGCTCAAAATCAACATAACTTTTGGATATATGATGAGCCATATGCACATCCACATAACTTTTTAGAATGATCAACTCGGTAGATGCAGCATGGTGCGTTTTTGGGGGTTTCATTTAGGTAAGAAATAACTTGATTAACGTACATATGGGTGGAAAAAGGTTCATGAGAATTATTGATATGATAATGTGTTTAAATTTAGTTAGCTAGCTTAACGGATTTCCAACATATACATGTTTTTGTGCATGAACAGGATTCGATTACGGGTTTGATTTTTTGAGTGGTTTTTGTGGATTAATATTTGACAATATATTTAGAAAGGTTTTTTTTTGTATTTGTGATTTGTAGTACTGATCTATAGGTCATAATAAGCTCAAAAAGCCACTGAGAAAAACGGCCTTTTTATGAAAATATAACAATATTAGATTAGCTCATAAGCCTACGTATAGGAAAAACAAATGTTTACTAATTAGTTTCTTAACGAGCTTGCTCTTTCATGAAAAAAGATGCTATATGCTTCCAGTTCGCCCAAGTTAATGATTAAAAAGCGAGTTAATGATTTATTGTTTTCTTTACTAATGGTGGATGCAGGTGTGCGGCGGCCAAAACATGGAAGTTTAACTCGATTTTCCTTGCTTGGATGGTAAAAAATATTACTTCTTTATTTGGAAGAGTTTATTTGTTTCTTATGTTTAAATTTTTTTACAGGTCATGTTATTACCGCCAAGATTCTTAGGATTTTGAACACTTGAGCAGCATACTTCTAATAACCACGCTACGGTAATTAGAATCAACTTTATTTTTATATACTAAGAGAACATTAGCAAATTGCTATGATATGTAGAAATGCACATGTAAAATAGAAGTAAAATTATTAACCTCCAACCTGTTTGTGCCGTACTAATGGCTTTCAAGATACATTTCATTTTGCAGATAGTAAGAAGAACCTCCACGCCGAAGTTACTCCCTGTTGGTCGAACCAATAGCAGTTTCGCTGTCTTGAGAACGACCGGGTTTCAAATCTCTTGCTCGGGTGGTACTCTTTCCTGTTTCATTTCCAGATTCTGCACGTCTAATTGTGTAAATATCAGACTTCTATATAACTCGAAAATTTTGCATATTTGCTAGGCAAAACCCGAGACGGTCAACAGGGTTTGTGAAATTGTCAAGATCCAATTGGCATTGCCCGACGGTTCTGTTACTGCACTTGACTCAAGTTTTCAGCCCTTGGTGCCGATTCCATTGACACAGTAAGTTTTCATTAACATTGACTTTATACATACTATTACATCTACATTATACACATACGTTTTATCCACCAGTCAACTATATGTGGGTATGTTTTATCTATTGATGCACACACATTTATGTGTTCATTATGTGTAGGTATTGGCAGGTATTGAGCTGGGTTCTACGAATATTGAGAGTGAGATTGATGCCAGAAATCGTGCTCGGTTGGAGAAGATGTCACCTGAGGAGATTGCAAATGCTCAAGCCGAGATAATGAAAAACATGGATCCAGCTTTGAAAAAGATATTACAGGAGTAGGATAAAACTAGAAAGAACAGTTCTATCAGCCCGAATAGTTCTATTAGCTCAACCAAGTGCTGAAAACAAGGATTAAAGGCATACATGGGTCTACAAAGATTAAAGCCTTCGTTTTCCAGATGTTCTGTTTTTTAATTAAGCATGTTAACATGTACGCCGTTTTTGGAAAAAGGTAGAAGAGGATTGCGACTTTATGAAGAAAAATCTGTATCAAAATTTAAGGTTCTATATCAAGTTGTGTCAGCTTTGTTTTAGTAACATTGTAAATACAGCTATATGTAATTGAAAGAGGTTGCAAACAAGCTGTGCCAGTCAAATCGAAAGAGGGACACCAGTATATGAAGTTGTGCCAGTCTCGATAGTCAATGCTGAACACAGAAAGAGGTTGCAAATAATCCCAATTGTGGTCAGCCACAGCAACTACAAGCTTACAACGAACAGATGTGTACACTTCAGAAAGACTCTGCTGGCAGATCCGATCAGAACAACATTCATGCTATATCTCAAGCAACTGGCGTACCACGTAAGTATTCTATTTATATACCTCATCTATTTAAGATCGCTTAAAGGACCAAAAAATTTCCAACGAAAGTTCAGCTCTGATGTAATCAATCCACACAAAAACAAGCCCCGCCGCAACGCGCGGGCTATCATGCTTGTTATTTACAAAGGATGGTCCGTGATGGAAATGATAAAGTGGAGTTCGAGATGAATATGACATAATCCAGAACAATAGACATAACACCGTAATCTCAGACGATGTAAAATAGTAAAAGGGCTATTATGTAGCAGAAAATTAACAGATTTCATATTCTATACGTCAATTTGTCCATAACATATTTAATATTGCATTATCAAAATTATCATAGACCACAATTTTGACAATAAGCAAATAGAAATAACTGCTAACACCTAAATTACTCATAGCGCATATAAATTATTAATTATGGGCGTGTTTGGTATTTGATTAACTTATGCCCAAAAGATAAGGTTTTTGAGTCAAATCAATGTTTGGTAAGAAATATAGATCCCAATACAAAATTTACTCTTTCAGAGCTTAAAGAATCCTTACCATACATAAAATCCAGATTGAAATGACCCTGGAATAGGGTGAGCAACAGACCGGAGACCGACGCGAACTAAAACCGGACCGGTACCGGACCGACATAACGAAATACAGATCCGGACCTCGGTCCGGGGTATTTGTGATTATTTTCTGGTCTCGGTCCGGTTCAGTCCGTCCGGTCCCCTGGCCGGTCCCGACCAAAAACCGACGAATTATTGCCCGTGTAGGACCGGGACCGGACCGAAGACCGCCCGTTGACCCGTAACCATTACCGGTCCGGTCCTCGGTCCGGCATTTTGGACCAAGTCGGTCCTCGGTCCGGTCCGGTCTTTGGACCGTGCTCACCCCTACCCTGGATTAGAAACAAAGTTGAGTAATATTTTTGTCTTCTTTCAAAATGGTGGGTCCCCATTTAATTACAATCATACATTCTATTTATAATTTGTTTTATAATAATAAATTTAATTATTTTTTTTATATATATTTTTAAAATAATAATATTATATCATTTATATATTTTCTCTCTCCTACTATATTTTTTAAAACTTACACCAAATCCAAATTTAAATCATAATCCAAATCCAAATCATTTGACAAACCAAACGAACCCTTAGACTTAAGCATCTACTTAGAGCATTAGCAATGCACCAAGTCATGAAAGACTTGGTGCATTTAATACTATTAATATTGAGGTGTTTTTTATAAATCAAAAAATCATTCTTCAAATTTGATCCAATGCAAAAAAGTTATCATCAAAGGCTTTTCAATTGTTTTTCATAATAAAATAACACAAAATCTATGCTCAAGAATGTGAAAAGCTTTTACTTCAAACGCTTTTAGTTTAGCAAGTCTTTGTGTAATATCTTTCTCTCCAAGCCAAAGAAAAATTGATGCAATTGCATAAATTGATGTAAAATAACTTTTTGAAATAGTAAGAAGTCAGTCTCCAAGCTACCAATTGAGATGTTCATAGTCATTTAAATCTCACATTTAATAGGAGGTACCCGCAGAAACTGAAACAAATGTAGAAACTAGTTTCTTTCTTGTTTCCATTATCTTTAGAGATCTTTTTCCTCCATCGCCATTTGCTTGTTTGCACAGACACAAAGTTATACTTGAATGTCTTAATTAACATGTCTATATGGAAATATAAATACAAGAGATATGCGTGCAACACAATATATAACTTTTCAAACGTGTAATGCTTTATTGATAATAATCAAAGTATTACGGATCACACTTGTTGAATGACAATGTATGATTACTTTTTGAACAAGTAAACTTGACAAATTATCAAGTTTACAAGCGAACTTTTGTAGACACGCTAGTACAAGCTGACTAATTGTAAGTTCGACAAAGAAGTAAATGCAATATAAATTCGAAAACAATTAAAGTGATAGCATTTACTCCCACAAACATTCTCTAATTATAGTGGTACGAGGTTGACTTCATAGTGAGGGTAGTTGGGACATGTCAAGAATCTAGTGGAAGAGTACAACTGCACTTAATGCACGTCCATTCCTGTAAACATTCCAACCTTACTTTAGTGAACAATGCTGCCAATTGTTTACTATTTTCACCAACTCGTGCTATGAGGTATTTTAATTTGAAACGCTCTTTTGTCCCACCATTTTGTTTTATCGAACTGTCCAGCCTAAAACACTCTAAGAGGATTGTTGTTTCAAAGAGTAAGAAAGCTAATCTGGGTATTGTCACCTCTGACTCACTTCAACCTTCATTACATACCTGTTGATATCCATCTCAGCTGATGGGTATGTCTTCAAGTAATCTTCGACTTCCTTGACATTGTCTTTGAGTTGAATACTCTGAGGTTGCTCACTGAAGCTATGCTTTAGCTAGTCTTTACTTACTCGATGATATCTTATCAACGAGTATTCAATACTTAACCTAATAACTGTTTAAATCTAGGCAAAGATAGTTGGGTACTCAATTGTCTTAACAATTTCACCTTATTTGAATATAAATTATGCTAAGTCTAAATTATTGTAAGTGATTACACAGCTTCTTCTTACACATTTTGTGCATGCAAGATAACAAAATAAGAGCTTTTCATTGATCAGTTACATAGTAGTTTATAAATCATAATTTGTTGGTAGAAATATTACGATATTTTATCCATACATTCCCTTTGTGTTTTGGTGATGACAAACATGTAACTTATAACACATAACGTAAAGTGCTTAAGTTACTTGTAATCACAAATCATCAATGCATTCATACGACAACATCTCTTGACGTCTAAAGACTACTTCAACGAAGTTTGCACCCGACGTAAATCACTTAAGGTATGAATAAATAAATGCTTAATTTATTTTATGATCAAATGAATTTTTATTTTTCTTAAACCTTACATTTTTATAAAATGTTACAAATATTTTTATAAAATGTTACAAACATTTTTATAACTTATACAAAACATTTTTGCATTAATAAGAAATGTTTTATTTAAAATAAATAATTTAAATTCAAATTTTTTACCTTAAAACGGCTAGAAATGTTCCAGAAAACATCTTCCCTGGAAAAGACAAAAAAATGGAGTGTCTGAGCCTGAGCGGCCCCCTTAAATATAAGGGCGGCTCCCCTTAGTGATAAGGGGGCCGGCCATAGAGCTAAGGGCGGCGGCCAAGCCAAAACGCTCCCAGCTTTGCCTATAAATAGCAGACTATTCCCCACTAATTTTCTCACTTTTTGCACTCATTTTTTTCTGTCTAAAATAATTTTATACATCACCTATAATCCTTTGATCATTTAATCTTAAGCATTTGTTTCCAAGTGATTCAAGCTTATTCCTCCAAGTGCAAGAGAAGAACTCTCGTTATCATCAAGATACGAAGTTATGTAGTTTAGTTAGTGCATTCGTGACATGTCTTACATTCACAATGTATAGATCGAGTCCATGTATTCTAAACTTGTGTAATAGTTAGATCATGGTGATCATGGTGTGTATAGTTGTTAGATCATGGTGATTAACTCGCGTATTCTTTACTCCTTTTTATATATAAATAAATATAAATATATAACAAGGATCAGGATCCACAAAATCAGTGAAACCAGAAGTAGTATAGAGTGTTTCTGGGTCGTTATGTCCCAACGAGGCTTGAATGGAAAATCGAATGACGAATTGATAATCGATGTTTGAATATGGTAAGGATATGATTGGGCACTAAACCTAATAAGCAAATGCACTAAAAGATAAGCAAGGAAAATAAGCTAGAGTAGGCATACAGGCTAGGAATGGTAAAAACACTTAAAACTTTTATACTAAGACACAAATAAGCTCAAATAAGCTTAAGACTAACCAAATAAGCTAGACTAACTCTAAATAAGCAAATTCATCAAGCAATTAAACTAAGTTAAGCAGGAGAAACTCAGCAGTACTAACAACAGTACTAACAGTTTTAACTAACAGTACTAACTTGGAGTTAGTACTGCTAGCTTTGAGTTAGTACTGCTAGCTTATAGTTAGTACTGCTAGCTTTAACAAAACATAATGAAACAAGAAATAAGCAAATAGGTTAAAACAGATTTTCAACTACCCCTAATAAGCACTTGGGCATAAGAATAAGCAACTAGAATAAGCTAGAATGGCGAATAAGTTAAAAACTAAAAACTGATAAACTCTTGAAATTACTTTGAAAAGGCAAACAAACTTAAATAATCTCTACTAAAGACAGTAAACGAAAATGGGCTTAATCTACTCTAAAAAGCTAAGCAAATCTTAAATAAGCAGAAATAATAAGCTGATAAGCTAAAATGAACTAACAGTACTAACAGTATTAACTACCAGTACTAACTTAGAGTTAGTACTGCTAGCTTTGAGTTAGTACTGCTAGTTGAAAATCCTAAAAGAGAACTAGCAGTACTAACTATGGGTTAGTACTGCTAGTTGAAAATACCCCTTAAAGATTTCAAAAATCATTTTTTTCTTCTTAATTCAAGCTGATTTGATCCTAATTTGTTAAAAACAGATTATCAAATAACAAAATAAAGCACTAATAAGCAGTTTTTAATCAATAATAAGCACTTAAATAAGCTAACTCAGTCTAACAGTTTTAACTCATAACTAACAGTACTAACTAAGAAATGTGCATAAGTCACTTTTTAAACTAACAACTAAGCAAGATAAGCACTAAACATCATGATAAAGCATAAATAAGCAAATATAGGTAACAAATAAGCACTAAAAGCAGTTCTACAGTACATAAGCATAATAAGAAAAATAAAAACTTACAACTCCCTTGCTCAAAACAAGGCTAAACAAAGAGTCTACAAGCTCTAGCTTGTATAAAACAAGCTAGTGAGAGTCCATAAGCCCATCCAGAACTGGCTTATCATCCATAAGCTGTGGTATATTTGAGTGTGGACTTTTTTTTTGACTTTACTTAAACTTTAGTATTTGAGTTTAGACAAATGAGTTATATGATTTTATAAGACTTAAAACATATTAAGTAAAGCTTTTAATAAAAGGAAATACAGAGAATCAAGAATTGACTTAAAAACTCCAAATTTGCATTAAGACGAAAGTTAAAGTTACAAGACTTGGAAAAATAAAATTGCATAAAATAAGCTGAAATTTAACTAAGAACTAAAATAAAAATAAATTCACTCCTCGTGCTTGGAATACAATGGCCCTATTTATACTAAAACGAACTAAGGTCTTGGTTTCTTGGTTTTTCTTCTCATTTTTCTTCTGTGTTTCTTTGTAGAGACAAAAACCAAGTTTGCTTGTTGTGTGAGTGATTCTAAACAAATCCCAGCCTTCAATTTCTTTTTTCTTTCTTTTAGTTAATCACAGCCATCGAAAAGCTTGGAAATGGTGAGGGATTGCCAACATGGCAATTATAAA
Organism: Tanacetum coccineum; assembly: GCA_026074375.1. Classification (NCBI taxonomy): domain Eukaryota; kingdom Viridiplantae; phylum Streptophyta; class Magnoliopsida; order Asterales; family Asteraceae; genus Tanacetum; species Tanacetum coccineum. The sequence continues at coordinate 40,081 of BQNB010042578.1, forward strand.
GCTGGGAGAAGATAGTGGAGGAGGGGGAAATGTCTTACCCAAGGGGTTGTAGAGGTTGCAGGGTAAAAGGATGGGAAGACACCCGTAAGTTGTTCTTAGGTTCTGTTAGGCGAGAAAAATGGCTTTGGGTAAGTTGGCAGCTTTGGCCCCTCATCTCTTATAACTTCATTGCACATTTCGCCCTTTTACGATACAACTTTAGGGGTTTGGCAGAACTGGCCCCTAAAGTTGTACTTCACCCGGTATGCAATTTCAGCCCTTGTAATACAACTTGAGGTTTGGCAATTTTAGTCCCTCAAGTTGTATTTTTCTTCTTCAGTTTGACTTTAGACCTTTTTCTGGATGACTTTACGTTGTTGACTTTCTGACTTTGACTGACTTTGGCTTCGATTTGACTTTGTCTTTTCCATTCCGTGCTCGGTTTGGTCATTTTTGTCTTTTTCTTGAATATCTGTTTCCTGCACAATACAAATGCAAAACATACAAATACAATGTATTTTTGGTACATTTTTAGTCATTTAAGTCTGTTTTGATAGAAAATGGTATGTGTAATTAAGCATATACCAAAATCCCCCATACTAAGGTATTGCCGTGTCCTCACGCAATGTTATGAAGTAAACACTCAAGAAACCAAGAATCTTAATCCCCCTTGACTAATAACCTCGAAAAGTAGCTAAGTGTTCGTCAAGGGGAACTAAAGAATCAATAGCTTCGACAAGTCCCATTTTCACCATTTTTTTATATGTACACTACTATCCCTAATATTTTTGGATTTTCCTTTTTCTTTTCTTACTACTTTGATTTTGACTTCCTTTATTAATCATACAGGGCTTATAGAATGAAAGCGCTCCATAGAATAATCTATTAACACGGATGTCCTGACGGATAAATTTATCGTCCTCAAGAATTTTTCACTAGTCCCAAGCGAAGCGTAAAAACAAAATCCAGCTGTTAAGTTACAAGTAAAAATTGACAAACATCTACTTATAACTATGACTTGTCAACTGTTTCGCTCCCGACAATTTTATTCAGATTAGAGTGACTGTGCTTAATTTTAAGTTAAAATTTAGATCGATAATTTTAGAAAGGTAGTATAGTTTATATACATAACGATATTTCTAAGAAATTTGGGGAAAAGACCTAGATCAACCCACTCCACCAACCAGCATATTCCGATAGATCCCATCCGAGTTCGACTTAGGTTATCATGTTGCGAACCCCACAGGAAATGTTCGCAATGTAATAGCAGGATACTCCACCCCTTTAGGCCAAATTTCTTAGATTTACCGCTAAATAAACAACACTACTCAAAACACGCAAACATCAAAGATTTAAATTATTTAATGGTGAGACATTCCATGTAGCGACCTTCTCTCGGAACGTCCCAGCCTCAACAGCTAAGTGCCCCCGGTTTTTGACACCCCCACCACGGAGAATACTAATCGAAATAATCTACCAACGGCAAACCAACAACTTTTGAAAGTCTATAAAGCCAAGTTATTCTGGTTCAAAATTATATCTTAGTTTAGAAAAGAAATCTTAACCATTAAATTTTCATTTATTGCTATATACTATACTAACTACCGCGTCATCATTTACCATGACTACAACATCGGCCCCACCTCCGACAAGATTAGTCGACTTTAGTTCTGACGACGACTTTTATTTGATAACACCTACTGATTTATTATCTCACTATGGGCCTTGTTTTGAAGACTGCAACATCGGTTGTGAGCCGGCAAGATGCAGTAAACCTTTATCAGCCCACAGTTTATATATTTTTATTTTTTCATTATTTTTTTTATATATTTTCCGTAATAGAGAAAATTTCGTTTTAGAAACTCAAGTATAAAGCTGAACTAAGATGAATATTTTCGTTTCCGAAAGAGCTTCTTTTTAGAAAATGTCGGTTTAAAGTTAAAGCAAAATTAAGCACGTTTATTAGTCAGGTTAAGAGCTTCTGGGAGAAAAAGTGACAAGTTACACTTATAAGCTTTTAAGATTTCCAAATAATCCTTGTTTAGCATCCTACTTGTAAATAACACTATCATTTTTCGTTCTTCGCAAATTTAAAATCCCTAATAAAAGGATCCGCGAATGCTTAGCCTAATAAACTTTCGTTTATTAAATGGTTAAGGGACAAAGCTAGGGCTCAACACGCCCGATCGAGTCAAAATTTATTCTCATTCTACCCATTAGGAAAGTCAAAACTGTGACAAAACACTTATTTTATTTTTGAAAATTTTTAAAATTTTTCATTTTTTTGGTATTTTTGCAAAAAATTGGTGGTAAAAACGGGATTACGTGACAACAACGGCTGCAGGCAACAATCAAATCGAAGATCCCCCCATACTAGAACTAAACATCGTCCTCGATGTTTTAAAAGGGGTACCTACGTAAATCTAAGGCCGTTTATTAAGTGTGCCAAAAGATAAAACGTTAGTCGATTAGATTAGGATATCGGGATTCCCAAAATGAAGCTGAGGATGTGAAACTCTTGTGAATGAAAGATAAAACTGAGAGCACGAGAGTCTTCACAATCCGGGCAATCCTGGACAATTAACAACACAAAAACACGGGTAATGGAAAAGGCGAGCCGCCTCACACAAAAACACTTATTTATTACTACTACTGATAAGCATGGGGTGCCTCCCACGAAGCGCCTTGTTTTTGTTAACCGAGTCACAAGCTCGACTCGACCCCGAATTCATTGGTCCATGGGGGAGCAAGTGGAAGATAAAGTCATCATCGGACTTCCATTCAAGCAGTTTGGATAAACATTGAATTTCATGAAAGTTCCACTCCGATGAGATACATCCGGCATAAAAGAATGATATATTGAGATGCCAGGATCAAAAATGGTATCTTCATTCCTGGTGGAGAGAAGATATGGAGGGACAACGGGATACGTGAGAAAAGCAAGAAAGATCCATACAACATAAGCGAAGAGAGAAGATTGGTCATCCTCTAATGGTACATTCACATTAGTCGTAGACACATTCTTACGAATCCCGAGGTCAATAGAAGTCAAATCTCCCAGATCGAGATCAACCTTAAATTTGAAACATTCAAGATTCAGGAGAGACATGATGTGAGCGAGTTCATCGGCGAACTCCTCATGATAAAGGTTACTCCTATAGGCAGGAGGAAACTGATCATTTGAAAGATCAAAGATAAACGAATCATATTGAGAAAAATCAACCTGAGTATGGTACCCGCCACAAACTTTTCTTTAAAAAGATCGATACAACATAGAAATCTTTGAAAACTGAAGAGATAACACAAAATGATAGGTGGACTAGCCACTAACCAAATCTCTTCTAGATTTAAAAAAAAGTTACAAATTCAGGAATAGAATTACAAAGGTGTAGTCTTCTCCAAGAAAAGATTAGAAAATGTGGGGATGGTAGACTTGATACAAATATCGGAAAGATGGATATAGGAGTTGGGATATCTCTTACTGCATCGATCTTAGCAATAAGAGATTGACATTTAAACAATTATTTTCACGAAGGATAAATCGTCTTTGATTTTTAAAAGAAATATCTATCATCAATCTTTTCACTTCCCGGTCAACAATCCTCCACCACCTCTAACTGACGATCTCAACATCGGGAAGGTTATGCATCGACAGTAAATCCCGATGCCCTCATCGTAGGTAGATCGTCATCACTCGAATATATCATCGTGGAATTGACCAACAATCCCAGAATGTTCATTGAGTAGCATTAAGAGGGGTGGTATTTTCAAAAAAGGTCACATCACAATTTTGGGAACACCCTACTCGGACTCCAACTTGGATTAGACAAGTCTTCAAACACTAGACTTTATTACTTCGTACGACATATCCGTTGCTGGAATAGTGTACAATATGCTTAGTCCCCCATACTTAGAGTAGTTTATCCGGGTTCCTCGATTGGTAAAATGTGTAATCATAATGTGTATCGTCCTAGTCACATCAAGCAAATGGGAATCGTCCAAAATCGATCTGCAGTTCTTCCCGCGATTCGCTTTTCTTCTTCCTTCTTTTGTATAGCTTGACCAACCAAATCACATAAGGTTGTCATTTGTTCCATAAGCTTATTACTAGAATTGAGAAGCTCATTTTGGGAATTAAGAAGCTCGTTTTGGGAATTGAAGATTGGATGATTGACGGTATATTGCGGGGGTTGAACTTGGTCAAAACCAAAAGAATTTGAATCATAGCAAGAATTTTGCTCATGATAATAGTCTTCATTCATTGGTTGACATTGGAAGGTTTCATGAGGACCCCCGCAATTTTCACAACAAAGTCTTTGTTGTTGAAAACTTGGTAAAGTTTGTGGGAAGTTTTGATTGAAACACGGGTCCTGATTGTAGACAAACGGGACTTGAGGTGGACAATCGTAACCGTAATGAGAATCGTTCCCACGTATCTCACAAGAGTATGGTACGTATTGTGGTTGTGGAGGATGGTTTGCAACACTTGGAGAATCGTTAGAAGAGTACGGAGTTGAAAAATTGCTTGGTGTTCCATTTCCAATCGTACAATAAAAACAAACTCCATTGTATTCATTACAACCACATTTTAGGCATGTACCAAGAAGACATTGTTGTTGTAAACTTTGTAAGTTTTGTAGGGGCTCACTAATGGTTTGAGTGTTGCATGGTTCCGGATTAGTGATAATCGGAACTTTCGGAGGACAATTATACCCGTAATGAGCACCTTTCCCACAAGACTTACAAGTGCATTGTCGACAAAAGATTCCATCTAACGAATCACCGCACTCGTGACAACAATGGTCAATGTGTGGAGGACTTGGTGAGGAATTTTCACCGGGGTCCTGATTACCAACGAATGGCTCTTGAGGAGCATTAACAACGTTGGTATTGTCATCGGATGACTTGGAAGTGTCTTGGAAGTCTTGAAGGACTTCCTCGAATGTCTTTTGTATTAGAGCACATCCTTGACAATGAAGACCATGAATTGGGTCTCCACAATCGAGACAAAAATTTTCAATTTTAAAGGATCGTTGAGACGAGTCGGGTATTGGAACAAGAATCTTGTCTTCAAGACTCCCTTTCGAACAACCACAGTTTGAAGTGTACAAACTTCCACAAGACGAGCATTCTTTAATCGCGTAAATCGGATTCAAACGATAATCGAATGACGTCATAAGAATTAAACATTAAGATGGATAAGAAAAGAATTAAATGATACGAAGAAAAAAGAAGATTATTTTTGGTTTTTCGAATGTTTTAAACAACATATTTTACAAATGGACAAAATGAGATAAGACAACTTAAACCTGATAATCAGCAAGCTTCACGGTAGCTCTTCGAAAGAAAAACTCACAAAGGAGCGGAGGAGAGGGATAGCGCGAAGCTTATTTCTCCTTTCGGGTTGTAGTTCGTTGGAACAACCCTCCTTATACCCCTCTTATAGTTTGTTTAACTTTCAAAGGTGAGCCGTACCTCGCAAGTGACACAAAAGGCAAGTTTTTAAATCTTTTGTTCGAGTTGGGAACCAACAAGTTCACCGGAAGTTATTATGATAATACCTCAGTTGAGAATATTATATTTTGGTATTTTTACCAATTTGTGAATTTTATTTCTTTTTATGGACAATGTTTTTATATTTTTGGTATTTCTTTTGCTTTTATATGATAATTATACTAATAAGAAGATGAAAAATATTTTTGTATTTTTTATGTTTTATTTTTTTTTATAAAAGAGAATATTCACAGATTCAAACAAAAATTGTCAGACGTAACGAAAATCGTTTTCACAGCCTCCCCGGCAACGGCGCCAAAAATTGATCCGTCCAAACTACACCTTAAAATATATATAATATATAATAAAATATAAAATATATATAGTAAGGCTAGTCTAAAAGCAGAATCAATAAAACCGAGAAGTAGTATAGAATTATTCCCGGGTCGTTTATCCCCAACGAGGCTGGATTGGAG
>BQNB010042579.1:0-2500 GCA_026074375.1 Tanacetum coccineum
ATCGAGTTATTAATTTTAAACTTAATTTGGTTTCACTAGTTCGGTTAAAGAAAATTAGCTAGTTCGGCCCTACTCGTTCGGTCCAACTCGTTCGGCCCTACTCGTTCGGTCCAACTCGTTCGGTCCTACTCGTTCGGTCCTACTCGTTCGGTCCAACTCGTTCGGTCCTACTCGTTCGGTCCTACTCGTTCGGTCCTGTTCGTTCGGTCCTACTTGTTGTCACTAGTTCGGTTCCTCTTGTTAGGTTCAAACTAGTTCAGCCGACAAAGATTAACTCGTTCGGTTCCCAAATAGAAATAGCTCGTTCGGTTCCCAAATAAGATTAGCTAGTTCGGTTCTCCTCGTTCGGTTCCAACACTAGAAATCTCGTTCGGTTCTCCTCGTTCGGTTCCAACAACTACGAAACTCAAATTTTCAAAACTAAAAAAAACACGATTTTTAATGGTTTTTAGCAAAAATTCTTGTACAACTAGTGTTACTAACCCTATAGGAACAATAAAAATGAAAACTTTAAGGTTTTTAAGCCAAATAAAAAATAAAAAATTTGAATCACTAATTTGCTCTTTGTAAAGGTTTTGAACACAAATCAAACACAAAAACTAAACACACCACTCCATGGCTCTTGATACCAATTGAAGAATACTAGTAATCTAAGATCAAACCCAGAACAATAGTGAGATGTGGGTTGTGATGTTAGAGAGAACTTGGATGAAAAATGGATGAATGTATAAATGAAGTGAATGGAGCAATGGAACAACCAAACCTCTCCAAGACTAGGAGAGGGTCTATATATACCCTATTGAGGCCGGCCATGGGCTAGATTGGGCCTCCCATGGGCCTTGGGCCGGACTAGATTACTAATCTAATCCTTATACTAACTACGAGCTAAGACTTGTTACAACTTGGAAGTGACCGACACTTTTCGGGTTTCCAACAATCTCGAAGCGGTATATCATTCTTAAGACTTAGGCGGGACATCATCTTAAGACCTAGACACGTTGAATCCTGTCACAATTAATGTATCCGCATAAAGCATCCTTTTTAGTTTAATTATAATCTATCTAGGGATTAACGCAATGGTGATCTTGATAAACCTTAGCCCATCGGGAATTTACCCACTTACTGTTTGACGGTATTTTATGTACTGGTAGTCCACTATTCAAATCTTTATCAATTAATCAAGGACATACTTGTTGAAACATAACGGGTCACCTGTCAGTCCAACTAAGCTCTTAATTTAAAGACAAATACAGAACGTTATTTGTGATCCTATTAGTCTAGTAATATAAAACACGATATGAAGAGTTATCCTAGTATCTAGCTCACTTGTTAGGCGTAACTAGACCCAGTTGAATGATAGGTCTCATATTCAAACACGTAGACAAGTATCATGTGATAAAAATAATTAAACTCTCAACAATAAATTAAGAAAATCGATTTTAAAACAAACCAAACATTAAATCTTCATTAAGATGGCTAATACCCAAGGGTATTAGCCCATAACCATTGTAATTATACAAGCGTGATCAAATAACCAAGGTAAACTAAATGTTTTACCAAACGATACCAAAAATTAAATGATTACAAGAGTATAGGAATTACACGGTGTCTTCTATGGAATCGTAATCGATGCTTAACCTTTGTTGCTCTTCTTTTCTTCAGAAAATCATCTTTTATGTGTATGGTAGGAAGAATATAATTTTGCACACTGAAAACTCCTTTTTGAGTCTTCTATTTATAGCCTCTGAAAAAGGATGGATACACCATATTGGGCTAGGCCAATACGGCGTATTGGGCTAGGCCAATACGGCGTATTGGGGTGTTTCCCTTAGAGTGCGCGCAAAGTTTAAGATCAATATGATATTCATTCCCAAAATATAAATATCTTCGTATCTCTAAATAGTTATCTTGATGGATACGACGTATGGACAAAGATGAATACGCCGTATTGGGAATTGGTTGAACGCGTTTTCTTGTGAAGAGTTGGTACTGATATGCCGTATCTCTTTTCTTGGATACGGCGTATTGGTCTGAATTTAGCAATCTTCAAATATCTTTGTTTTAGCTCTAAAACATGCGCCTTTTAGCATGTCTTCACAAATCACTTCTCAATTACTGCAAATTACACTTTTAAGCAATTAAGTATGAATTCTTGCAATAATTATATAAAAGTGGTTAATTTATTCAGGATAAATAATGGTATAAATACGACGTTATTTGATGTCATCAATGGTAAAAAGTGGGCAACTAGGGGGTCTCCTCACTTCTAGCAACGGTTGGTTCTCCACCCTTGGGTCCTCCCTTTTCGACCGTCCCTTCAGTGTGGTCGATAGTTGTTGGACTTAGCAGAGTCGGGTAAGGAGGGTCGTGGGTGCTAGTCCCTGATCTGGTTGTGATAGAAATAGTTGGTGCATGGGGTTTAGGTGTAGGGTTTTTGTTCCTTCCAATTGCTATAAGGATCTGAGAGACTTGTTCATGCATTCCCTTACGATGTTGGTTG
>BQNB010042579.1:12500-46027 GCA_026074375.1 Tanacetum coccineum
CATAATTTAGGCATATTTGCACGATTTAGGGGATTAAATGACCCTAAAAAAGTGTATAAAATGACACATCATAAAGCTGCGAATTGCCATCTTGGCCAATAAGTCATTCTTCTTTACCTCCTACTGAATTTTATGTTAGCACATAAAATTACACTTTTACGCAGTAACTGGAAACCAAGTCTAAATTCAATAAGAAACAAAGTCAAATGACCTAACCCTCAGGTCATTGGGATAGTCCACCACGATCAAAAAACGTCATTAACTTTGATCTATGTAGTCGTCTCTCAATAATGTCATTGTCCAACATTTGTATGCCTATAAGATGTTTGTGAAACAACACCTCGTCTCACACTAGTTGAATTCATTGTGTCAGAATCCTACCTGACAACCAGCTAAAGACCCGTTTAGAATGAAATGTCCTCCATTCATGGATTCCAAAATACGCTAAGTAGGATCTTATAGTAATGTCTCATTGAGTTGCATGAGTCTACAACATTACGTCTAATCCTTAGCGATTGATTTAGCTCGTATAAGAAAGTGTTGGGAGTAAACAATCACTTTTATTTCAAACTCTCTAATGATTCTCTTCTGAGAATCATAGAGCCCCACAACCCAATCCTTAATCATTGTCTTACTGTCAATGAACCTAAGAGAGTTTTAGTAACAAAGATATAGTCATACTAGATGATAGACTTAGCTAAATCGTGACTTACTCAGCTTATCGTTGAATGATGCACTTCATTCTACACCTTTTCTCAGTAGAATGGAATTATACTTAACAAATAAGAATCGTGACTCCTTGTTACTGATTCTTGTAAGTACTTGAGGATTTTAGTACAAGCCTCTTTAAACCGTAATGTACTTGCATGTTTCCAAATTTAAGACTTTGGGCTTCAAATCTTTTATGTCACTTGGCTTCTTTATTTGTTAATAAAAACTCAAGATCAATACATCTCACGTGCCAAACTATCTTGCTCTTCTGGGAAAGGTACGTTTATTTAATGATCTTGACAGGCTCCCACTAAATCTTGCTATACTAGGAATTCCCTCATAGATCTCCTGGATCTAAATTCATGTCAAACATTATACTTTTAGTTAAACGATCTAGATTAACTTCATATGCTCTTGCTATTGTTGCGTAACCCTAAGAGTCAAACTCCTTCTGTCTGGTTAAGGACTTTTGGCTTGAGTACATTAATTTGATCTTTGTTTAACAAGTGTTATCTGCAGGTTAAGTGTTCCCTTTGTAAAGCACATGTTTCAGCTTTACTTGAACATTCCAAAGTAACTATAAGATTTTACTCATGATCTAGAAACTCGTTTAGATATGGCTCTTTCTTTGGTCTTTTTGGATTTGAATGTTTGATTCATTTCTTTAAACAATTATGGCTTTCAAAGAGGAGTTAGTAAGGGCAAGGGCATTTGATGGCGCCTTTTGTACCAAGTATAGGGTTCAACCCGTTAATTATGATTTTTGTTGGAATATTGTCAGCGATTTAGACATGGTTTAGAAAATATGCTCCTTCTTAAAAATTCGGGATCGCTTGTTCTCATTTTTGTTATCGGTGAAATAATTATTAGCTTGAAAAGAACAATGATGTGTTGTCGTGTAGGGTCAGTTTATTGATTACCAAGTTTTAAATTTATATTTAGCCGACTTATCCTAAAACTACACTTTAACGGGCAGTGTACCCGATCAGGTGGAGTTTCGTGGTAAGTAGGGTGTCGAACACTAAGAGTGAGGTTGTTAAACTTATAATCTATCAGTATTTTAATTACTCTAGTTAAGTTAATCCTAATTAATTGTTAAACCTATGCTATATACGCTTCTAACGATAGATGGGGGGTTTTTAGCCTGAGAGACTAGCACAGGTTTTATGGTGACAATAATCAATTCTAAACACAATAAACATGCAAGAAAACAATCAAAAGATAAAAAAGCGGTATAAGCTAAATAATAGAAAACTATATTAGCCATATTAAATCTGATTAAATACTGGTTTGTTTATGTAGTGCAATGATTTCTTATCTTGAAGTGGCATATCATTCTTAAGACTGAGGCGGGACATCATCCTAAGACCTAGACGCGTTGAATCATGTCACAATTAACGTATCCGCATAAAGCATCATTTTAGTTTAATTATAATCTATCTAGGGATTATAACAATGGTGATCTTGATAAACCCTAGCCCATCGGGACTTTACCTACTTACTGTTTGACGGTATTTTATATACTGGTAGTCCACTATTCAAATCTTTATCAATTAATCAAGAACATACTTGTTGAAACATTACGGGTCACCTACCGGTCCAACTAAGCTCTTAATTTAAAGATAAAGATAGAACGTTATTTGTGATCCTATTGGTCCAGTAATATAAAACATGATATGGAGAGCTATCCCAGTATCTAGCTCACTTGTTAAGCGTAACTAGACCCATTTGAATGATAGGTCGCATATTCAAACACGTAAGCAAGTATCATGTGATAAACATAATTAAACTCTTAACGATATATTAAGAAAATCGATTTAAAACAAACCAAACATTAAATCTTCATTAAGATGGCTAATACCCAAGGGTATTAGCCCATGACCATTGTAATTATACAAGCGTGATCAATTAACCAAGGTAAACTAAACGTTTTACCGAACGATACCAAAATTTAAATGATTACAAGAGTAAGGAAATTACATGGTGTCTTCTATGGAATCATGATCGATGCTTGACCTTTGTTGCTCTTCTTTTCTTCAGAAAATCATCTTTTATGTGTATGGTATGAAGAATATGATTTTGCACACTGAAAACTCGTTTTTGAGTCTTCTATTTATAACCTCTGAAAAAGCCTAGATACGCCGTATTGGGCTAGGCCAATACGGCGTATTGGGGTGTATCCCTTGGAGTGCGCGCAAAGTTTACAATCAATACAATATACATTCCCAAAATAATAATATCTTCGTATCTCTGAATAGTTATCTTCATGGATACGGCGTATGGCAGAAGGTGGATACGCCGTATTGGGAATTGTGAATACGCGTTTTCTTGTGAAGACTTGGCGCTGATACGCCGTATCTCTTTTCCTGGATACGGCGTATTGGTCAGAAATAGGATATCTTCAAATGTCTTCGTTTTAGCTCCAAAATATGCGCCTTTTAGCATGTCTTCACAAATCACTCCTCAATTACAGCAAATAACATTTTTAATCAATTAAGTACACATTCTTGCAATAATTATACAAAAGTGGTTAGTTTATTCGAGATAAATGATGGTATAAATGTGACATTATTTGATGTCATCAAATATCCCCCCACTTGAATCCTACTTGTCCTCAAGTAGACTCTAGATTATATTGAAAATGCATCCTAACCAAAGTCAAGGATTTTTTTCGTTTAAGCACTTCTTTTATTTTAATTACACGTACAAGACCAAGCTCCTCATGAAATATGGAAATGAAATCACTCATATCACTCGTCTAATCTAGGGTGTAACATTTAAGTGGTACGCTTAATTGCTCAGTCGTGATTAGCTTCGTATCATAAGCTTGGCAAGGATACAAATCTCCCCCACTAGAGCTAAGGAGAAACAAGTCAAAAGGTAAATTAGGTTTTATTAGAGGCTAAGGGTTAATCATTCTAACAGTCTTTCACTGATAGTACCACCCCAATAAGGAAGCTAAAGCACACATACATGGCCGAGAACGACGAGAATATACAGTGAGTTCGAACACATCTTCATTCGAGCTTAACTCTAAGGTTAGATGATGAATGATATAAAGGTAGGGACCTTCTAGATTTTCACACGCAAAAGTCATAAACCAACAAGGAGGCTAAATCACGCATACAATGCCGTAACAACGGATCAGACATGCATGACTCACTCCAACCTCGTTCGAGTAAAACCTAAGGTTAATTGCAAGGATGTGGAAGTACAAGGTTTGTTAAATATAGATTCGACAAAACAAATAATTAAGCCTTGAACAAACAATGTAGTTATCAAGTGAACTTTTCTTCATCGACCAAGTCTCCAATGATAAAGAACTCGAAGATAATATACCCACACCCTCGAACACAGAAGATGACAAATGACAACTAAGTTGTGCGTTCCCATAACAGTCAACTTCCTTTTATCAGTCCCACAACTACATACTTTTACAAAAGTGGTGATATCACCACTTAATACAAAACTATACATCGATCCTTCCAAGAATTGTCCTCGGTTTAAGTTTAACGAACCGACTATAAAACTTACCCCTTCACCTTTTTGATATATTTTTCTATTTTCCATTTTTTTTTAACATAATCCTCGTACAATTTTTACCAGTCTTCACAATCATAAATTTTACCGGATAATATTTTCCCTTACACACTTCAGCTTCGACAAAATACATAATCACGAAAGTAACAAAATACACGAGCTACAAATTTTCCCATTGCATTGTGCAAATTCTCGAGCATAACAGAGATAGAAAATTTCACTTTGATACAGGAAATACAAAACTTTACACAAAAGCAACTAGCAACTTTGATTAAGGTAGGCTTAATCTATAAGGGTAAGCCTAAGGTTATAGGTGTAAAGCAATAACATATGGTGTGAAAAAGACATAAGGCGTCAACAACTTTTTTTCTAGGGGATCTTACTCTGAAAGTGAGAGTAAACAAAGGGTAACAAAAACCCCCGAAGAAAAAATTTAACTAACCAGTGTAAGTTAGTAATTTTGCAACATTTTAGGTTTTTAGGTGTATTCCTAGAATTGCCAGTAAAAATGGGTTTCTCCCATCTAAATCCATAGTCACTCAACATTGTGGTCCGAGTGATATACCAGGCAAGATTATTAAAGAGTCCACTACATCACCGGCACGACTCATATTATTTTGTGAATATTTAGTAAGACATAGAAGAAACGCAATAGGACTTTAATGTATCACAAATGGCATTAAGGGTTATAGTGCGCGAGGTCACGTAACTAGAAATTTTGCTAGAAAAAATTTAAAATTTTGGCATTATTTTTATAGCACATAGTTAGCATGTATTGTAATAGAAAGGACAAGTATGCTTGTCTAATTCTCCACCCCCCTTAAATATTACAACGTCCCTGTAGTATAGATAAAACAATAGAAGAAAATGGAAAAGAATTAAACGAAGACTCCCCTGAAATGTTGCTCGGGTGTGATTCTCCAATTTGAGTCTTGAGCAAAAAGATGTGCTTACGAGGCATTCAAATGTCACATACGAGTTCAACACATGTCCTTTTTCTAGTAAACCATAAGCATTGATTTTTCTTATAGCAAGGTTCCTAGCTTGCATAAAAGATTTAGAAAGGTAAAAATGTGCAATTCCGTAACTTCGGTAATACAAAGTACAATGCAGGAAAACAATTAAACACAACAAAAATTGTACAGTGGATCAATAAGCCGTATCCCAAACCTAGGATACGCTGTATTGTACCTGTAAAAACAATTAAAACTTTAATTTTTAAATTAAATCACATACTGATAACGACCAGAACACAACCAAACGCCGTCATACCAGAGGGAGTTCGATATGCCGTGATGGTGATGCTGGGAACACAGACTCGAGCAAATTAACAATTTACAAAAAGCTCAAACAATTTAAAACGACCAGGTTGTCTCCCGGGAAGCACTTTTTTTATCTAGTCGTTAAGTGTTGACAATTTTCCGTTTCATTTCTGTTTATTTATTCTACATCGGTTGTGCCACTACCCATCCCACATCAATGATACGAAAGTTTCTTGATAAGCGGTCCAAGGTTTTCCTTGAGAGGTTAAGGTACTTGGAACTCCTTTTAATGGCAATGTACTCTCGTCAGCATTGAATGAGTACAATCATCCACCGAATCTCCTGATTTTGCAAACTGATGGTTTAAGAGTGGGACCATCCCTGCGTTCTTCATGCCCTTGGTTGTCTTAAGCATTGCTTGTGTCATAATTTCTACCAAAGATGTTATTGACCTCAAGATAAGGGACACGAGCCTTTTCAGAATGGAAGTTTGCATATGGTCTATGACCAAAACTTTCTGAACGAGTGAATGGTGCAACTTCATGAGTATTTATCTTCCACCAACATTCTTGTAGCTTTAATAACACATTATAGTCTAGTTCGTAGAAGTTTCCAAAACTATCAATCAACCATGCACAGAATTTCATCACACTCAGGAGATTCGGCATATTCTTCCATGGAATCTTCACAAACTTTTTCTTGTGCATTAAGGTTTCTTCTTTCAGTTTTCCTGTCAGCTAATTCATCATACCACTTGTGATCTTAGCAAATAAGTCGATTAGCTGCCCAAACCCGAACCAACCCGGGTATCTCTCCATCAATACAAAACCAATTAATATTATTGAAGCTACATGTTGGTCCATGTTGGTGTACTCCATTCTTAAAAAGATATGGTTATCACATAAATGACACATAGTTGTATGCACCCTTTATCCTACCATGGTTATTCAAGATCCCTTGTCATAGGATTATTCAACTCATATTCCTCGTAGGTCCTAGTTCCTTAGATATCAAAAGTAAACAAATCCTTGTCAATTTTAAGGATTAGTTGAAATTGTTAAAGTTAAACATCATTACAAAAGGGTGCCTCGAAGGTCAAATAGATGCCTTTCAATCTTGAAGAAGTCAGTAATATCATCGAGAGGTTTATCATTCCTCCAACATCTGCCGACATTTTTTTATTATGATCAGATAGAGTTTGGACACAATTTAGAACGAACTTTTTACTATCAAAACATCCAATTTAGTAATCCCAACCGAGCCTATACAATCCTTTATTAAAAACCATTCACCCTCGACACCTGCAAGTGAGAATAGGGAAGATGCTAGTCTAATCGTCATTGACTTACCTTTAGTTAATTTGATCGGACCCAACTACTTCAGGAATTTATCAATGTGCCAAGACTCTTTTCATCCGATTGCCCCATTAAAAGTATTATCTTGTATTTTGACTAAAAATGCTCCTTGTATCTTGACAAAAGTTCTCTCGGTCATTCTTCCTTCATTATCATTAGAGATGCAGTTTTTTCGGGTAACGGAGTATAATATTGCATTTTTAGGTATCTGTCATCGATAATCGAATTCTGAAAAATAAGTGCAAATGAACAGAGGTTTGTGCCCCATCGAAAAGAACACGAAAAAATAACCAGGTAAATCGAAACGAACAATAACTAACTGGTTTTACTCGTATCGATTGAGCAATACGTCGTATTCAATTAATTTGAATACGCCGTATTCAATTAATTTGAATACGCCGTATTGTCTGCTGAAGGTCAGTACGCCATATTGATTACATCGAATACGCCGTATTGTTTGAAAGAACAGATACGTCATTTAGATTGTAGAAGTCAATACGCTATTCTGAGTGGAAAGGTCGATACGTCGTATCCAACTGGTGGATACGGCGTATCTGTTGATCTGTCAGAACAGGATACTTAGAAAACAATTAAATAATGCGGGAATTTAAACACACAATTAGATCACACAATTAAATTAATTACAAATAGAATTAAATTACACTAATTAGATTAATTCTAAGCTAATGGTTAGAAATACTAATAAAATTAAAGGTTAAACTTTTTCACTCCCCGACAGCGGCGCCAAAAATTTGACGCTGTCGTGTAGGGTTAATTTATTGATTACCAAGTTTTAAATTTATATTTAAGCCGACATGAACCTAAAACAACACTTTAACGTGGCAATGTGAAGTAACCCATCGGGAAGAGTGTTACGTGGTACATTAGGGTTGTTTAGCACTAGAAGTAAGGTTGATTAACCTTATAATCTAATCAGTATTTTAATTACTCTATGTTAAGTAATCTAAATACTTTGTTAATCCTATGACAATAATAAGCTTTTTAAAATGATAGGATGGGGGTTTTCCAGCATGAGAGACAGGCACTAGGGGTTTATGTATTTTATTTTTATGGTGACAATAATAAATTCTAAACACAATAAACATGCAAAAAAATAATCAGAAGATAAAAAAGCGGTACAAGCCAAATACTAAGAAATGTATTAGCCGATATTAAATCTGATTTAAATGTTTGGAGTTCTTTAGGTTTATTGCAATGATTTCTTATCTCGAACGGGCAACATCATTCTTAAGAATATTGGCGAGACATCATCCTAAGACCTAATACGCATTGAATCTTTATACAATTGAACGCATTAGCATAAAGCATCCATTAGGTATTAATTATAAGTCTATCTGGGTGATTCATAGCAATGGTGAGATACTTGATAAAAAGCCACTATCCATACGAGCGAGACTTTTGGCCCACTTTACTGTTTCATGACGTAGTATTATATACTGGTAGTCCACTATCAAATCTTTTAACAATAATCAAGAACAGTATGAATAAAGGGAAATACTTGTTGAATGACATTATGGGACACCTGCCCATCCAACAACTCTTATAATTAAGATAAAGACAGAACAGTTATTTGTAATCCTATTGGTCAGTAATATAAAACATACATAAATAGATCTAATTCTCGCCAGAATTTAGCTATAAAAAAAAAAAGAAATGGAATCACTTGTTAGGCTTAACTAGAACATATAAATGATAGTCGTCAAATTCAAACATGTAGTACAAGTATCATGTTATGAAGACATAATAAAACTCTCCACGAAAATTTATGAAAATCGATTTAAAACAAAACCAAACATTAAATCTTCAATAAGATTGGCTAATACCCAAGGGTTTGATATTTGAAATAGTGGTTGTTGTAGGAGTGAGTTGTTGTTGTTGTTGTTGTTTTGGTTTATTGGTTGCAGTACCATTTTATGATGCATCTTCATGATATGATGCCTCATCATCACTAAGATGTTGAGAGTAATCATCATTAGCAGGTTGAGAAAATTTTCTAGATCTGAAAGTGATTGTTTGTGTTCTTGTGATTCTTCTTACTCAGAGTCCCTCTAGTGGCTCTGATACCACTTGTATGTCTAAGGTGTTTTGGATCTGTTGAGCCTTTGTATAACAATAACTAACTTGAATAAATCCAAGTTAACTATATGAGAGACAATGACTATGAATACTTATGCTAATGCGGAATCTTAACACAAATACTAAGAAGAATAATTGTAAAACTAACTTCGTATATTGATATTGATATCTATTAGGTTTGGATACCTAAAAAACTATGCCGTATGGTTCCTTTTATACACCAAGGAAACCCTAATAGGCATTACAAACATGTGAAAGGATAATACTTATCATTTCCTAATATATCTCTAAGATAACTATTCTGTTACATAAACAGGCTTAACTAAACACGACCAGTACTAACTATAGTACTGCCATAACTAACTTACTAACTTTAGTACTGCCAGACTTAACATAGTACTTGGCAGAACTAACTAATACTACCAGACTTAACTGTTATACTACCAGTATTAAGTTTTTTACAATATATTTCCCAATAATTAGCTTAAAAAGAACATCATGTAAGCAAATTTAGCATTCAGATGTGCAAGTACCTATTTGAGGAGTTTCCTTATACTTACTCACAACAGGAAGTAAGTTGGTATAATTTTTTTTCTTTTGGATATATGTTCTTGTGAATAGAAGAAAAGAAAGTGAACGTGCAATTTATGAGAGAAGTTTCTTTGTGGGCATTCAGGTCTTAGGGTCATTAGTCGTCCATGTTGGTTTTGGCATTACATATGAAGTCAGCTCGCTTTTGTGCCTATGGTCTTGCTAGCCTCTACATACTCTAAAGAGTTTATTCCAGTTTGTTCTTACATCACTAGTATACTCTCACTTTCCTAAAGTATATAAGTTGATTTTCCGTTTTTGCTCCAATGTTGAAGTTTAGCTGACAAATACGTCTAATTTTTTAGGCATATTAGATTATATGGAAGGAATTGACACTGAAAAACTACATAAGGTATCTCGAGCCTCTAATGGATATATCATTTTACTAGTATGAAGACAGTTTAATTGAATCGTGTTCGTAACATTCGTATTTCATTTTTGTTTTAGGCCAACGCAAAAGGCTTATAACATATATCTTGGTGCGTTTGCAACATCTTGAATGGTGGAGGAGTCATAAATTGTTTTTAACAGCATGCAGATAGACATGTAAAGTTCTTAACAATAACGCGCATACACTCACTATTTAGTTATAAAACATCTAGCATTACAACGGTGTTATCAATTGTAACGTTGCACATACATCCATGCATTATCAGCCATTACCAATGATAAAAAAAAGTTATTAACACTATGGCTTATGCAGAGTTGGCATTTTTGACTATATGTTCGTGAATATGTCATCTCAGTAGTGGAAGAATGCAGGTAGAAAAACAGGCTGCGACATCTACACAAACGTTTGAAGAAAGTAATGATGCTTTAGCAAGTTGTGTCACACCCCTAAAATATCACAGCAGAAAGGTAACCGGAGTATGACTTCATAGCACAAAGAACACAAGATATAAAGAACGACCTCTAAATGAGTCATTTTAAAAGTACATCATTTGATTCATTTGAAATGATAAGTTTTCAACAAAACATGTTCCATAGTTTCACGACAAAAATAAAGGATAGTTTGAAATACAATAAAATGATTTAAGTTCATGCAGAAAATCTTCGAAGCGACACAACCACAACCGGGTGACTCTAACAAGACACTCCAACATGCTAGCCAAGTATGTAAGTTATGGATCTGAGATTTACATGCTAAAATGTCAACATAAAGTTAGTGAGTTCATAGGTTTAAATAAGTATAAGTATGGACCACAAGATTTTCGAGTGTATGACTATTATAACAAATACAATATCATACGAAAAGTATTACTATTTCACTAAGCTTATGACACCAAGACCTTAGTGTTTAGTTGTTATAAGTTTGCCCCGTAATCTGATGTTTTGCCAAAACACCCAAGTATTCCTCAAATGAAATGCGCCCGCTGGCCATGCAAGAAACCAGAACCTGGACAGGGGTTGTCAACCCCAATAGATCTATCCATATCATTCGTGCTTACATAAAGTAATTAACGGTTCATGATAGTGGGGACTTCATGGCAATAGGGTAACTTAGGCCATACGTAAAAGTTTAAAGCACTTGTGTCCATAAGTAAAAGCAAGCAATGTATTCTCACCCCAAATATTTCAAAATAAGTAAAAGTGGGCTATGAAACATACCTTAACAAGGTGATACAATCGAGAAATATAGCAAGTTTAATGAAACACGAGTCCTAATCGTGACCTAATTAAATAAGACGCTTTAGGTTTACAATATGATATGAACTATATGCATATGAGTTTATAAAGTTTTATCACCCTTATATGTTTGTGTCTAAGGTTTTCCAAGTTCTAAATGTGATTTAAAACAAGTTTTCCAAGTGTTTATAGATAGAAAGTCCAAAACAGTTTCTGAAACAAAGTGTTCACCCGACTTCTCGGGGTCATAACTCATTCATTTTCTAATGAAATTAGTTGTTGTTCGGATCTTGTAAAGACTTTAACAAGAAGTTTTACAACTCCCTAGGCAGTGTACCTAATTGTTGCAGTGTAGTATAGGCAAGACTCGGGGGTTGCTATCATTCTTTAGGGGAATAGCTTAGGAAGGCTCGATCATGATCTAACAGAGGTCTATGAGGTTGAGAAAAGATTCTTTTTGTATTTTTATGTATTTATGAAAGCAGGTAAATATCATGGTTTAAGAGGTTGGTTTGTTTAACTAATTAAAACTAAATATAATCTAAACTATTGGTGATAACTTTATGATAAAAAGACGTGTTTACTTACTCATGTACTACTCCTTAGATTGTTTCTCCTAATCTTGTTGCTTTGTCACACTTGTGATGATCTGTGTAAGTATTCCTAAGTCATGAACGAATTACACGAACCCGCCGTCTATTTAATATTCCGTTAAGGCAACGCACAAGTAAGGTAGTATGAAGACTATTACAAGGCCCCTAAGAGTATATTAAATGCAATTGAAATATCAAAAGAGGGATCAACCATATTGGGGGTAAGTTAGTATGAAGACTGTTACCAGATGGTATCCTTTCTACACACTCGCGTTTCCCTAGACGCCTATGCCAATTTAATATCTTATGGCTAGTTTTCTAAAGCCTAACGCGCACATCCATCACAAGAAGAAACATTAAGAGGATCTACAATCTATGTTTCATACAATCTTAAGTAAATATAAAGGAGGGTTTTGCCTAGCATGTTATAAAGAAAGCAAGAACATACATCAATTAAACAACACATAGACATATTGAATGATTAAAGATAAACAATCTTACTTGATTAAAACATGGATTAAGGTCAGTTACAATAGAGTTTTGAGGCCCTAAGAATGGCTTAAAAGCTACTAGAATAACTAGGTTTTGTCTCCCAAAAGTTATACAAAGTTACACACTTAAAACCCTAAAATCGGTTTTGTATTTATAAGAAAAGAGACTCGACGGCGTCGCTTTGAAGCAGTGATGCCATCGCCACGCCGATGATTCTAGATCCTCTTTAAGGCGGCTACGTTTTGACGCCATCACAAAATCCTTGACGCCGTTATTTTGCAAATCACGACGGTGTCGCTTTATACTTGCGACGCCGTCTCTACGCTCTGTATGCGTGGTTCTTCAAGAAACTTAGTGTAGAGTCGTAGTCTTGTCTGTTTCTTCTTCAAATGAGCCCAAGTCACGTGTATTTCCTCCAAATGCCATCCAAGTGCTAAAAACCTAAAAACAAACGATTAAGCACATAATCTAGGCATATTTGCATGATTTAGGGGGTTAAATGACCCTGAAATAGTGTATTAAATGACACCTCATCAAATACTCCTACGCTTGGAATTTGCTTGTCCTCAAGCAAATGGGCTTTTCTACCTAGACAATAGCAATATTGGGGTCATTTAACCTACTCTTTAAAAGTAGTTTACAACACAACCTTCTAGACCTCGTAATTAAAAGTACGAAAAGTATATACTAGCACCTCACATAAGTGTTTTGGATTCTCTCTTTCTCTCAGGTGTATAATAAATTATAACAACTATGTGGAAATGGAAAATTAACACTCATTACATGTCATAGCATATAAATTACCATAGGCTTGGTAAAGGATCAAACCTCCACCGCTGGGCGCAAGTATTATTCATTACTATCAAAGAGGTCTTTTAAAGGGTTGTTGGGTGTAGTGTAGATAACATTTAATGAAGGATGGAATGGGAGACATTTAAGGAGTGGCTTTTGGGTGAATTTAGGATGAAAGGGTTAGCTATATTTATACGAACACACGCTAGTTTGGTTGCTAAGCCAAAAACTCAGATAAGATATACAAACTCTACAAAACTCTACACGAATCTCTTTCTTTTTTCTTTGCTTGACTCTATGATAAATATAACATAAGCAAAATGGCGCGTGTGCTTTTTTATATATATTTTTTTGTACCACTTTGCCCTGCCATCGCTTAAACATATAATACATCATGAGGGTTTATAGATACACCCCTACACTTAAACTTTTACATACTCAATTATTACAATCTAACTAATGATGCGAATTGAGGTGGATCAACATAACATGGAGCTTATTAAGCTTTATTGGGGGTAATAAATTACTTCTTCCCTAATTCTTCATAAGATGAATACTACCAGAATATCAATTGATTTCAACGATAAGGGACTTTACAACCGTGTACTAATAATTAAACTGGGTGTTAAAACAATAATGTACTAAAAAGCGAGTACATGCAGGTAGGCTAAGGCGATTTGGGTGATAACATTGGTTAAGGGTTAACAATGCTCTCAATATAGTAGGCTTATCCAAATTTATGAGAAAACCGTAAATGGATAGCTCGGAGGGTTTCACTAGGGGAGTCTTGTTACCTAAAAATGAGTGCGAAGCACGGTGTGGGATAGTTATATGATCGAGGTGACCATCATAACAATTACATATTTCAAACATGGGTTAATCCTAGTGCATCTTATCTAGCAAATTCTAATACTTACTATGCTGTCTCAGGATGCATCACAAAAACAAGTTTTAGAAATTAATACACTACCCGTACACTCATATAATTTAATACGATAACAAGTTCCAGAAAGGTGACAAGATACGATACACATCTGTAACGACGGAATAGAACATATGACTGCATTCGAACCTTAACTCGAACAAGCTAAAGGTATAAACTATCTTGGGTATCAAAAATGGATACCCGAATTCCTAAAGATCTAAAGGCGAACCTCACATTTTTAGGGTGGAATTTTGAGGGTTTTTGTGCTAGTCATAAAAATGCCTATCCATGAGACACAATTAATACTTGGTTTTCGTCGGTATGTGTCATAAATTTTTTTAAATTTTGGTTAAAATTACCGTCTATGCTATGTTTGGATATATTACCCATCATTTTAAGGACAACACAAATGACAATTGAAGGAATAGTTTCTAAGGCATATTTCCCCTACACTTAAGTTGAACATTGTCCCCAATGTTCTTTAAAAGTACCCGTAAAAACGAATAAAAGGAAAAGAAAACAAGTAAAAGAAACTAGTACTCCTCTGGTTTGCTCAGTAATGGAGAAGAAACATGTGATAACTCGTTAAATCGTCCTCCAAGAATCGTCTAATGAAACTTCCAAGCTTCTTCTCATCAAATATAACTTGTAATCAAAGGCAAAGACAACTACACTAAGCATAAAATCGACGGGATAGATATATATACAACGATATTTTAGGGTTTGACTCTATTAAAGCAGTAAAGATAGGATGAAAGTGATGATGTAATCATAGGTTTCTGCAGGTTTACAAGATAATTACAAATTTTAGATATTGCACTAATGCGTGCGATACGGATAAGTTTTAAATTTATAACACGGATACCGAATTTCTTAGCAACACATACGAGCAAGTGTACTCGTCCGTTGATAGCAAGAGATTGTATGGCAAGCCGGGATCATTCGCGGGGATTAGTATGTTTAGGTGGTTTTAAAGTTTGGTGTTCACAATTCTAACAAGCAAATAATGATAATTATAAAGATTCAAATGATTTAAAACTACACATGATTAAACTAGTTTGGGAAATCCAATTTGTATGATTGTGATGAACATTTTAACATGTTGATTATAAGAATTAGATGGTGATCTAATCTATTGTTTTCAAAACCTATAATATTCGTCAAGACCTTAAGTGACAAAAAAAGCTTTAGGTTTAATCAATCAATTCAAGACTACTCCATGTTTTAAGTAGTTTGATTCACGGTTCATTTCACAAACATGTTAACACCCCAAATTATGATTCTTGCTAGATCAAACCGCTTAAGAAATGGTCAATACAAAAGGTAGCCAATCATAGACAAAAGGCAACAATTGATTGGTTAACAAGATCCCTTTCGTCCTATGATATGTTTAACAATCAATCCGGTTTAATAAAACAATGTCACATGAATCATAAGTATAGATGGATCTTAGAAAATAGCTTGAAATTAAAGAAAACATGTTATCGTAATCATAATCAAATCACCATTTCACAAACATCATTTAACCAATTGTATAAAGATACTAGATACTCATAACAAACAAAGTCATATTTTCATAAATTAAAGGGCTCATAAACACGATTAAAAGGTTCTTACAAAGTATGTAAAGATTACAAGAAATGAGGCTTGGATGCCTTAAAGAATTCTTGATGTTCTTAATCTCCTAAGATGGCTTCTTTCTCCTTCAATCTTCTGGGATTTTCCTGGGATTCTAAGAAAGGTTTATGGCTTTGAGAGAGTAGTAGAGATCTTTGTGGTATTAGTTGGAGATTGGTTATGATATGATATATTGAAAACACTAGCCATAGGACCATATTTATACTACCAGGAAGACCTAGGGATACTTAATGCTTAACTTGGGGCCAAAGGTCATATAATGCCAGGAAATAGAAGTCTAGATCCTTCTTGATCGTTCAAGGAGCTACAAGATAAAAGGGTACATTAGACGTAGGGGAGCCGCCCGGCTCGTGGTCTCATCCGGCTGGCTAGGGCTTCGTTCCCGGGTGAGTGTCGCTTGATTTTGCGTTATAAGCTCTCCGTTTGAACCGTGCTTGGTCGTGGGTCTTTATACTTCAGTATATCTTCGTTTAGGTTCATCCTTGGGACTTGGAAGCTGGAATGATTGGCTCTTGTATTCTTAAAATGCTTTGGATCTTTAGTCTTGACTCGGGATTCTTCGTACTCATGTAAAACTTGATTTCTTTGTTCTTTAACCACAGATAAATAGCCAAATAACTTATAGAAAAGTACGAATAACGCTACTAAAAACATACTTAATTTGAGCGTTATCAAATCTCTCCACACTTAACCTTTGCTTGCCTTCAAGCAAATTGAGAATTAAAGAAAACAAATCCACATGGTATATGAAAGTGATACAGAAAAATATGATGCAAGTCTTTCAAGTACAAATACAAGAAGAAACTCATCGCTTATGCTTTATTGGTGAAAAGTTGAGATGTTTGACAATACCTGTTGATTTTCTTGCTTGATTAACATTTCTACGCATCTCACGATAAAGAATGAAGTATAATTCACTCATCACTTATTTTATTATTTGTTGGTGGAGTAAGATAAATCACACTCAAAGCTCAGTCATGACTAAATTTATTTCCATAAGGTTGTAGAAGAAACAAAACAACAACCGATGAGGCGTAAGCACCAAGTGAATACATCTAAAGAAGCAGTTTGTCGGGTTTCAACGGATAATTCATGGAAGTGTTTTGGAGTTAGGTGTGAAACATAAGTCAAATGTCTATAAACCAAGCGTTGCTAGCTACCACATTCTGCTATCCATATGAATTTGAGTGATGATACATTTTATTTTATTCATATATTTTCTTTTTTTTCGTATCACGTCTTAGCACATTGGCTAATCGATACCGATTTCTCTTCGTCTTCCTTCATCTTCATATTATTAAGCGCATTAGCTTTTATTATTATTTTTATTTATACCAAAACTCGATCAACCCCTTATCGATGATCAACATAAAGTAAAATGTCAAAAGACATAGAGATAGCAACTTTCTCAAAATTCGTAAGGATTTCTCACATAACGACCATCATTCCAAGTAGCTAGCAACCAATCAATAGACTTTGACTAGGGTAAAGTTTAGGCTAAATGGTGTATATGTTTGATAGGTTTATCAATTAGGAACAGATGGCTTAGCATATCAGGGGTATCTAGTGTTAAAAGTGAGCACTAATCACATGGGTCTATATGGAAAGGTTTACTAACCAAGATGGTTAGCTCAAGGCATTAAGGTAAAATTAGAAGTCCATTTGTTCTCATAAATTGCTTCTTTATCACACGCATTCACTTATTTTCATACAAGTATGATCTTGTTGTGGTAATCGTAATGATTTACAAGTATAAGCTCTAGAATAAATAAAATCACCGGCACAATCATAGCGAAAAGATTCAAGCATAAAAGATGTATCCTATATATGAAATAGGCTCAAATCCTCACAATTTAGTGGAAGGGCTATAATATGTGCTAGCAAATGCTATGGATCCCAGAATGGTTTGCAATAATAATTAGGACACATCTTAATTTTTCAAAATTTACAGATTTTACCAGTGGATTAATCTAGTTATTCTAATATATATACTAAATGCGTAAAAGCAACTAGATTATAAGGGTAAAGAAGCTCACAAACAAATTTAAAATTGGTCTTAAAATGTGGAAATTTTAAAAATATACCTCGTTTTCCCTATTTACTCCCCCCCCACACTTAAGTTTAGCATTGTCCTCAATGCGACAAAACAAAACAAAGCATATAATAGGGAAATAAGATTAAGAAAGAACCAAATATCTGGGCATGACATTTGTACTTGAGCTCCACATGCTTTTGGCATTATAACCTGCAGTAATCTTTATACAAACTACAAAAAAGCACAATATTTTTGGTTTTTTTTGGAACTTACACCCCCACACTTTAGACTGACATTGTTTTAAAAGATCTGGGTGTAAACTTTTGAAGTAAAGTGATAAATTAAAATATAAAAAATACACGGGTTGCCTCCCGAGAAGCACTTTTTTTATTAACGAGTCATCAGCCGGACTCATACTTTATGATCTTCATTTTTCCCCGAGTGGAGATTTTTTACTCGGATCCTTTTTGACGTAAAGGAAATTTCCTTTAACTATTCCTTCGCCGGTTTCATCAAGGTCATACAACTTAGCTTCGTTGCAAGTATTTTCCACTACGCTATATATAAACGGTTTTTCTGCGACCCATGGCATGGTTTCGTGATAGTCTGCCAGAAATGGTGCCATGAAATGAAATTAGTTTCATTTGTCCTTGTCGCATATGAGTGAACTTTTTTCGGTATTTCAGATTGTCAGATTCATTATTTGTTCTCATCATGGTGTATAGTTAACACGATGTCCATTAACAATGAAGCTTCCTCCGTGTTTGTCATATAACTTGACATAACCAGACGAAAAACTATGTTTGACCACGAATGGTCCATACCATTTTTTTGATTGAGTTTTCAGGTGTTTGTACTTGTACTTTGAATTGTATAGAGAATTTTGGTTCTTCCGGCTTTGATTTTTTTGGATTTAAGTTCCTATCATGATAAGCTTTTGGTTCGCAGTTTGTAAGCTTTGGAATTCTATACACTTGGTGTCTCAATTCAGCGAGGTTCATGGGAATTGCATGAATTCTTTTTTCCTTCTGTGAATTTACTGAACGGGATTAACAGCTTCATTAGGGCCCAGTAGGTACGATGTTCAATTTCAAACGGCAAATGGAATGTTTTTCCGTATTAACAACTGACTATGTGTAGTCGCCAATTGGTTGATGTTTTTATGCGTGTAAGAAATGACCCACAATGCGTCATCAGTTTCCTTCGACAAACGGTATTATAGGGTCTATCTTTCACTGTTTTTTTGAAATTTCTTTTAAAGCTCCTTGTTGGTGTTTTCAACTTGGCCGCTGGTCTGTGATGCTAAGCTGTAGCTTGAAGATTGCTTTAACTCCATATCATTTAAATTTTATTACCCAATTTATTTTTTTTGTCTATTACAAAAGTGAGTATACCTCTGTCACTGATTAAAGCTTTTGGAATGTCAAATCGATAGAAAAGCTTTTTGAAAAAATTGATCACCACTCGTGCATTGTTGGTGGGTAAATGATTCAGCTGTCTGCCCATTTGGACACTTTAAGTCAATTAGCAACGGAGAATATATTCGATCTTATGGAATTTAAGAATGGTCCCATGAAAATCGAATCCCATATGTAGAACTATTTCACTGTCTTAGTTGTTAGTTTTGAGGCATCTCATCTCTCATGAAAGGCTTAACGAACGTTGGCAAGCCATCACATTTTAGAATAGTTTGTGTCATCTTTGAAGATTGTTGGCCAATAGAAACCAGCATCAAAAACTTTCTTTGCTATGGTAGAAGGACCATAATGTCCCCCAGTAGGGCCATGATGACATTCGTCGAGAATCTTTCTAGTTTCGGCCCCTTAAACACATCTCTGGATCATTCTGTTGGGGGCACATTTTGAATCGATATGGTTCGTCTCAGAAATAGTGCTTAAGTTCCGAAAAGAATTTGCATCGTTGGACTTAAGTCAAACCTTTTCTGAGAATGTTTCCAACTAGATAATTGGCGAAATCAGCGAACCATGGGATTTTATCTTCCTTGGTTAAGGAGATGTTCATTAAAGTTTTGTCAGGGACATTATCATCGATATCGTCATCCCTTAACTCCTCTCGATGTGGATTTTCAAGTCGGTGACAAATGGTATGCTGCTACATTTTCTGCTCCTTTCTTATTTTTGATATCAATATCAAACTCTTAGAGTAGTAAAATCCAACGGATAAGACACGATTTAGCATCTTGCTTGGAAAACAGATATTTCAACGCAGAGTGATCCGTGAAAACGACAATTTTTGAAAGAACAAGATACGATCGAAACTTATCGAAAGCGAAAACTACGACAAGTAGTTCTTTCTCAGTGATCGTATAGTTTTGTTGGGTGTTGTTGAGAGTTTTTCTAGTGAAACGAATAGGTCAGAAATGTTTTCCTTCCCATTGTCCGAGCACGGCTCTGGCAGCAAAATCGCTTGCTTCGCACATAAGTTTAAACGGTTGTGACCAATCAGGTGAAACCATAATGGGTGTGTTGATTAACTTTTCTTTGAGCAATTCGAATGCCTCGATGCATTCTTTATTGAAATCGAAAACTTCATCTTTTTCAAGAAGTTTTGTCATTGGACGAGAGATTTTGGGAAAATCTTTGATGAATCGACGATAGAATCTTGCATGTCCTAGAAAAATCCTAACGCTTTGACGTTAGTGGGCGGTGGAAGTTTGGTTATTACATCAATTTTTGCCTTGTTGACTTTTAACCCTGCACTAGAGATTTTGTGCCCAAGCACAATTTCTTCTATCACCATGAAGAGACACTTTTCCCAGTTAAGAACAAGATGAGCTTGTTTGCATGAAATGAGCATTTGCTCGAGATTCGCGAGACAGGAATCGAATGAATCTTTAAATATCGAAAAATCGTCCATGAAAACTTCCATGGAGGTTTTAAGAATGTCTTAGAAGATGGTAATCATGCACCTCTGGAAAGTGGCGGGTGCGTTGCAAAGACCAAAAGGCATACGTTTGTAAGCGTAGGTTCCATAAGGACAAGTGAACGTGGTCTTTTCTTGATCGGCCAGTTCGATTGGAATTTGAAAGTAACCGGAAAATCCATTGAGAAAACAAAAGAATTTATTCCCTGCTAATCTTTCTAGCATTTGATCCATGAAGGGTAGAGGAAAATGATCTTTACGAGTGGCTTCGTTAAACTTACGGTAGTCAATACAAATACGCCAACCAGTAACAGTTCTTGTCGGGACAAGTTCATTCTCTTCATTTGTCACAACGGTCATTCCTCTTTTCTTAGGTACGTAGTGTACCGGACTCACCCAAGGACTATCTTCGATGGGGTAAATGATTCCAGCATCAAGAAGTTTGATAATCTCTTTTTTAACAAATTCTTTCATGTTTAGGTTAAGTCGACGTTGCCTTTGAATAACAGGTTTAGCATCGTCCTTGAAGTTAATTTTGTGTTTGCAAAAAGATGGGATAATGCCCAGAATATCGGATGTTTTCCAAGCAAACGATTCTTTGTGTTTCTTGATAACGGAAACAAGACGCTTTTTTCATTGTCTTTCAATAGAGTAGATATGACTACTAGAAAAAGATATTCTTTTTCCAGAAAAGCATATTCCAAATGTTTGGGAGGAGGTTTCAACACAAGATCGGTTGGTGGGTCTTGGATAGAATTCTTGATCCTTAAATTTTCCTCGAGGGGTAATTCTTTGAATTATCCTCGACCTCTTCCTCTTGCTCAGGGATTTCCTCGATTTCGATTGTCATGAATTCTTTGAATTCATGGTTGAGAGATGATTTGCTGATCTTTTCTGATGTGGTGGAAAATGGTTTGGACTCATCGAGCAATGCATCAAGTTCTTCTTCCGTTACCTCATCAATGACATCCACGTGGAACCATGTGTCATCATTTGAATAAGAATGTCGCATAGCTTTATCGACTAAGAAGGTAATTCTATCATCTCCTACTCCTAAGTTGAGTTCTTTGTTTTTGACTCAGATGATAGCATCAGCGGTGTGCAGAAAGGGTCGTCCTAAAATAAGAGGAACTTTGTCATCCTCCTCCATTTGGAGGATAACGAAATCAGATGGGAATACGAATTTCCCAACTTGAACGAGCATGTTCTCCGCAATTCCTATCGGGTATTGGTAAGTATGATTAGCTAAATGGATACTCATCCTTGTAGGTTTCAAGGTGTTTTCCGAGAGTGAAGATACAACAAATATGGCATCAAGTTGATGCTTGCGCCAAGATCGGCCAAGGCAAGATATTTAACTAAACCTGCTATAGTGCATGAGATCAGAAAGCTTTCGGGATCACCTAATTTAGGTGGGAGCTTGTTTTTAACAATTGTGGAGCAATCTTCATTTAAGAAGGCAGCATAGATTTGCTCCAACTTACTTTTGTTGCTCATGAGATCTTTCAAGAACTTCTCGTAATTAGGCATGCCAGCTAGGACATCAATGAGGGGTACGTTGATCCTAACTTCTTTGATAAGATAAATGAATTTGGCATAGCATTCTTCCATCTTTTCTTTGTGTAGACGCTGAGGGTACGGGATTTTTAGCTTATACGCCTTTAGTGGTGGTGGATCACTTTTGGTTTGTTTGAAAGAAGACGGTTCTACTTCCTTTCTGGCTTCGTCAACCTCATCTTCACTATCATCGTGGATGACGGTGGTCTTAGCATTTGGGTTGATTGGTGAATCGTACGTCAAACCACTCCGTGTGAATACGACATTCACAAGATCATTCCGAACGGAGAGTGGACGGTATGGTTTATCATTCGTTGGGCTGGGTTTCGGATTGTTTTGGGTGTTACTTAGAAGTGAACCAGTTGGTCAAGAGGAACATTGGTTGGAGAGTCAACCAAATTTTATCTCAAGATCCTGAATTAAGGCTTGGTGATTCTTTTGTCCTTGCTCGACTTTGATTTTAAGATTGAAGAACTATTTTTTGACAAAGTCATTCGACGATTTTTGAGCGACCATGAATTCTCGCATGGTTATTTCAAAATCAGACTCATTGAACTTTGTTTTGGTGTTGGTGGAATGGAAGGAATGTCCTCTCAAGGTTGGGAATTTTGGTTTTTATCTCTTGGTTGTCGGTCTAGCCAATTCCAGGAACTCCTACCGTAGTAGTTTCCTCAATATCCTCCTCCTCGGTAACCTCCGTAAGCATAGTTGACTTCTTCATCTTTAGGACCTCCTATAGGCTTGTCGTCACACTCCGACGATGGGTGAGGACCTCCACAACTGTTGCATCCGTCTCGCATCTCCTTCATTTCTCCTTTGATTTCTTTGAATTGCGAGTCGATCTATATGGTCAGGGATCCATCTTTTCCATAAGTTTGGAATAGTTGTTACATTTCACGAAGGTAACAGTTTTATGAATGGGTTTAGCTTTCATATCCTTAGACCAATCTAGTTTCAATAGCACTCGATCTTTGAGCAATTGGTGTGCTTCATTCGGGGTTTTGTAGAGAAAGATTCCTCCGACATCAAGGATAGTTGCGTGGCTTCGTCAAGTCCATGGTAAAAGATTTGGAATATGGTTCCTCGTCCTAAACCATGTCTGTGACAACTACGAAGTAAGTCCTTCATTCGTAGCCAAGCATCTACATTGGATTTGTTAGGATTTTTGGTGAAACCTTAAATTTCTCCCATGAGTCGGTCGAACATTGCAGGTGGAAAGAATCGGCTTACAAAAGCTTGTCTCATTTGTTCTCAAGTAGTGATAACACCTGGACTTAGTTTGTGGAACCATACTTTGGCATCACCAGAAAGGGATGATGGGAAAAGTTTGAGTTTGATTGCGTCAGCATTGGTGTTACCATATCGGAACATTCTGTAAATCTCAATGAATTCGGCAATGTGCTTGTGCGGATCAGCCCACCCACGTCCTTCAAATTGGCGGTCTTTGATCATCGATAGGTGATGACCTTTAACGGTGAAGTTGTCTCCAAGGTCAACCACGAGGATAGCGGCCCCGGGAGTGGGTGCTACGGCTCGGTTGTTTCCCCACATAGGTTGATCGTCGGTCATTGGGAATGGTAGATCAAGAAATGGGCTGTAAACAACTAAGGCTTCGAAAAGGTTCTCTAAAGGTGGGTATTTATCTTTGGGAATTCGGTTTTCAATGGGTATGAATGGGTTTCTTGTCTTCTTTTTCTTCTTGGTACGGTAGATAAAACATTCGGGTTCAGAATAAGGTGTAGTTGGTTCTTGTCCCGTAGAACGTGTGTTCATCAGGAGCAAAACAAAACTAGGAATTAATTTGAGTAGCTTTTTCTTCTTGAAAAAGGGTGTAAAAGACGGTACAAGAAAAATTTTCAGGCTGCTCAGAAGATCTCCAGCCGGGCGGCTGAGACTGCCAGTCGGGTGGCTGGTAGTGATTTGGTGTTCGCGAGGGGCGAGCCGGCCGGATCGGATGGTCAGCCAAGCGGCTGGCTTATTCCTGTGGAAAGAAAACTTAAAAATCTTTAGCAAACAAGGTTTAGGGATCTCGTATTGGTTTAAGCACGAAAATAAAAACTAAAACACGATCAACTCCTAAGCAGCGGCGCAAAAACTTGATGCGTGCGATACAAATAACTTTTAAATTTATAACACGGATATCGAATTTCTTAGCAACACATACGAGCGAGTGTACTCTTCCATTGATAGCAATAGATTGTATGGTAAGCCGGGATCGTTCGCGGGGATTAGTGTGTTTAGGTGGTTTTAAAGTTTGATGCTCATAATTCTAACAAGCAAATAATGATAATTATATAGATTCAAATGATTTAAAACTACACTTGA
The DNA here is from genome assembly GCA_026074375.1 of Tanacetum coccineum. Classification (NCBI taxonomy): domain Eukaryota; kingdom Viridiplantae; phylum Streptophyta; class Magnoliopsida; order Asterales; family Asteraceae; genus Tanacetum; species Tanacetum coccineum. The sequence continues at coordinate 36,923 of BQNB010042579.1, forward strand.
TTAAATTAGTTTGGGAAATCCAATTTGTATGATTGTGATGAACATTTTAACATGTTGATTATAAGAATTCGATGGTGATCTAATCTATTGTTTTCAAAACCTTCAATCTTCGTCAAGACCTTAAGTGACAAAAACAAGCTTTACGTTTAATCAATCAATTCAAGACTACTCCATGCTTTAACTAGTTTGATTCGCGGTTTGTTTCACAAACATGTTAACCACCACAATTATGATTCTTGTTAGATCAAACCGCTTAAGAAATGGTCAATAAGAAAGGTAGCCAATCATAGACAAAAGGCAACAATTGATTGGTTAACAAGATCCCTTTCATCCTATGATATGTTTAACAATCAATCTGGTATGATAAAACAATGTCACATGAATCATAAGTATAGATGGATCTCAGAAAATAGTTTGAAATTGAAGAAAACATGTTATCACAATCATAATCGAATCATCATTCCACAAACATCATTTAACCAAGTGTATAAAGATACTAGCCACTCATAGCAAACAAAGTCATATTCTAGAAATTAAAGGATTCATAAACATGATTAAAAGGTTCTTACAAAGTATGTAAAGATTACAAGAAATGAGGCTTAGATGCCTTGAAGAATTCTTGATGTTCTAGATCTCCTAAGATGGCTTCTTTCTCCTTCAAACTTCTGGGATTTTCCTAGGATTCTAAGAAGGGTTTAGGTATTTGAGAGAGTAGTAGAGATCTTTGTGGTATTGGTTGGAGATTGGTTATGATATGATATATTAAAAACACTAGCCATATGACCCTAAGACCGAGGGATATTTAATGCTTAACTTGGGGCCAAAGGTCATATAATGCCAGAGAATAGAAGTCTAGATCCTTCTTGATCGTTCAAGGAGCTACAAGATAAAAAGGGTACATTAGACATAGGGGAGCCGCCTGGCTCGTGGTCTCAGCCGGCCGGCTAGGGCTTCGTCCTCGGGTGAGTGTTGCTTAATTTTTGGGTTTTAAGCTCTCTGTTTGAATCGTGCTTGGTCGTGGGTCTTTATATTTCAGTATATCTTCGTTTAGGTTCATCCTTGGGACTTGGAGTACTCGTGTAAAACTTGATTTCTTCGTTCTTTCCTTTGCTTTCCTGTACTTGGCTACAAATAAACTTGAAAACACACTTTGATACAATAAAGTAACAAAACCACAGATAAATAGCCAAATAACTTATACAAAAGTACGGATAACGCTACTAAAAACATACTCAATTTGAGCATTAACATGCACAATTTATTTTTAGAAAATAATTGAAAATTTTCAAATTTTCACATGGCTGAGGGAGTAACGCCATCAGGATTAATCTTGACGCCGTCTCCAGCCACTATAAATATTTTTTCCTTCGTTTTTCTTGAAAAATTTCCTATACGCAATTTTGTTAGTTATATCCTGTGTAAAACACTGCATAAAACTTGGGATTAATCATTACAATCATATGATTCGAAACTGACGCGAATTAATCTAAAAAAAATTATTTAATATGTTTGAATTGGTTTTTAAAAACCATATATTTTCTCCTACACTTATTTAATGCAAAATACCTTTGATTGTCAATAAGACAAAGTTAAAAACAAAGCAAAGCATGATTACAAAATTGATTCAAACATAAAAGAATAAATGAGAAGAATTAAAACACAAGACACTCCTAAATGCGAGAAAATAAAATATTGGGTTGCCTCTACGAGTCTTATAGCTAGACTCGAAGTCACATGTCCTTACGTGACTTCTCCTTCATCGTTCATTTCACTTTCATTATTTCTTTTTTCAAGACCGGTTCGGTATTCATGTCCCAATTTAAGGGTACCCTTATAAAACCCATTCTCTAAATCAAATAGCCTCCTACATCCTCTATCATAGTCATCCTTACTAAGTATTACTCTAGATGATAATAGGTCATGACCTTCTCTAGTCAGTTCACTTAGTTCTGGATCCTTATATGATGTCTTGAATGTAACTTCCCTAATTCCATCCATGAAAGTCATTAACCTGTGTTTCCTAGTTATAGCTAGGCAGGCAATTTTTACAAAGGGTCGTCCAAACACCACATGGGATAAACTAGGGTCAATATTAGTCTCAATATTTTCCAAAATGGTAAAATCCATAACGTAACTCATATTTCTAACAAATACGTGCATGTCTCTTTCGAGTCCCACGAAATTTCTTCCTCTATACTCGTATCCATCCTTCCGAATAGAGTTCATAGGTAGGTCAACGTCAATGCAGGCGTTAGCCAAGAACTTATGTCCTATCATGCAGGGAATTTTATGGTTTCTTGGGTCACCCTTCCTGATCCTAATGTCATAATTTAATGAGCATCTAGGCATCTCCTTAATCAATGATTCATAAACCGATTCTCCACTTGCTTCAATTTAATCTAGTGGCTCTTCAACATCTATCTACTCAACTTCCTTTTCCTCGTCATTCCCGCTGGATCCTATTTTTTTAGTAGCAGCTGTGTCTTTCGGTTCCAGTTGTGGTATATCTTTTGGTCCTTCTTCAAGTTCAATGGTGTTGATACTTTTGGTGCTGCCCTTCTCATTTCGTTGTTCTTCTTCTGGCTTGTTAACAAGAGATTTGTTTGGTTGCTTGGGACATATTATGATAGTGTTGATCGAACTATAGATTTGGGTTGAGCATTGCGGGTCTTTTGTTGGGCAAGAACGAGCAGACAAAACTAGAGATTTATAGTTAACACTAAGTTTCGGGTTCTTAACCGTATCGCTAGGAAGTGCTCCTGTCATTCGATCAGTGATGGCCTTCAATACCGTGTCGATTTTGTTGGTCATCTCGCTTTGTTGTTGTTTGAAATCGGCTTTAAACTTGGACAATCTAGCGTCTTGAGATGCCATGAAGTTGGACACCAATCCTTCGAGATTTGTTTGATTGTTAAAACTTTGAGGATTGTTTATAGGAGCGGTTCACGAACGAACCATTTGGCTGAAACCGGTTGGGTGGGTTTGAGAAATTATTTTGAAAATTTTGGCCCACCTAAGGTTTGGGTGACTTTTCCATGATGGATTGTAGGTGTCACCAAGATTGTTTTGCTCGGGTTTGAAAGTGTACCACTTACCTCCCGCTTCGTCAGTACCTATGCTAAACCTATGTTAATCCTAAATCTAACGGATAAGGGGGTTTTCAGTCTGAGAGACTGGCACGGGTTTGGTGGTGACTAAAACCAATTCAAGACACTAAAACACACGCAAGCAAATTAACAGAAGATAAAAGAGCGGTCTAGCCAAATATAAGAAAACTGTATTAACCATTATTAATCCAATCAGAACGTTGGTTTGTTTATTAGTGCAATGATTACTTATCTCGAAGCGGCATATCATTCTTAAGACTTAGGCGTTACTTCTTCCTAAGACCTAGACACGTAGAATTCTGTCACAATTAAACGCATCCGCATAAAGCATCCTTATTTGCTGATTATAATCTATCTTAGGGATTAAGGCAATGGTGATCTTGTTAAACCCTAGCTCATAGAGACTTTACCCACTTACTGCTTAATGGCAATTCATACACTAGTAGTCCACTAACCAAGTCTTTACCAATTGATTAGAACGTACTCGTTGATACCAAGGTCACCTTATGGTCCAACTAAGCTCACAATCTAAGGGCAAAGATAGGTCGTTAATTGTGATCCTATTGGTCTAGATGTATAAATCACTATATGGAGAGCTATCCCGGCATCTAGATTACTTGGTCCGTATCACTAGATCCAGTTGAATGATAGGTCGCATACAAAAGCACGTAAACAAGTATGATGATAAACATAAACAAGCAATTCAACGATAAATTAAGAAATCGAGATAAACAAACCAAACATTAAGATCTTCATAATAATGGCTAATACCCGAAGGTATTAGCCTTCAAACGTCATAATTAATACAAAAGTACGAGGTAAACTAACCGAGTTAACGAATGATACCAAAAACTAAACGATTACAAAAGTATAGGAAATTACATGTTGTCTCCTATGGAATTAATCGCGTTGCTCGACCTCTTCTGCTCTTTTTCTCCTCTAAAAATCGACTTGTGTGGTTTAGGTATCGAGAATATGATTTTGCACACTTAAAACTTGTTTTTGAGTTTTCTATTTATAGGGTCTGAGGTATACGGCGTATCCAATGTCTTGGATACGGCGTATTTGGGGTCTCTTAGAGTAGGGACCACGTTTGATATCTTCCAGAATATTTTATTCCCATATAGCTTGAATACGGCGTATTGCCTTTCCTAGATACGGCGTATTGGATCTTGTTTCCTTTGTGGTCTTTGGTTAGTGCAGGCACGGATACGCCGTATCTTCCTTGATGGATACGGTGTATTGGTTATCAGAACAATAATCTTTAAACTATCTTCGTTTAAGCTCCAGAATGCATGCCTTTTAGTCAATCTTCACCAAGTACTCCATAATTACTGCAATTCTTAAATATGAACAATTAAGTAACAATTCATTACAATAATTATACAAAATGGATTAATTACATAGGATAAATGATTCTATAAAATAGACGTTATTTGATGTCATCAAATATCCCCCACTTGAATCCTACTTGTCCTCAAGTAGCCTTTAGAAGTTTATAAAAATGTATCCCTAAGGATTTTTCTGTTTAAGCATTTATTTGATCTATTACAAGTACACAACCAAATACCTCCCGAAATAGGAAGATGAAAACACTCAAATCACTCAACTAATCTATGTGGTAACATGTAACTAATTCGCTCAATTGCTCGGTCGTGATGAGTATTCTATCATAGGCTTGGCAAGGATACACATCTCCACTACTAGAGCTAAGGAGTAACAAGTTTATAAAGATAAAATGGGTTTTTGTTATAAGGCTTAGGGTTGATTACTCTAACTAATCTTTATCGATACCAATATTTTAGGAGGGCGACAAAGACCACACATACACCCCCGTAATGACAGGATAGACACATGTGACTACTCACTCCCACCTCGAATAAGCTAAAGAGTAGGACTAGTAGAGTAATATAGGGTATGGATCTTCTAACTTTAACCAATAGTAATAAACCAACAAGGCAGCTGAGACATGCATACATGGCCGTAACGACGGAATAGACATGCATGCTCGATCACATCCTCATTCGCGTAAAACCCATGGTTAATGATTAGGAATGGGAATTAAATTGTTGTTAAACAAAAATAACGAAACAAATAGACTAGGTCCAAGATATAAGTTGCTAGACACTTTTTCCTGACCGTTACCATGATAAAGACATAACTATTTACAAACGTCTTGATCATTGATAAAAAACAACAACCTAATTTGGCGTTCCCGTAACGGTCAACATCCCAATCATCCCATACTTTACAAACTTTTACTAGACAAGTGGCGATATCTACCACTTTATAAAATACTCTACATCATTGATTTTTAAGACGTATCAACGAATAATCGATCCTTCATATAATTCCTTCGGTCTAAACTCTTGCGGTTATCTCCAAACTTTCCATCTCTTCTTTTTGCGATTTTTCTAATTTTTTCAATTTTTACTACACTAAACTACAAAACTTGGTGTAACTTTACCATCTTCACGATCATAATAACTTCGGATAATTCCTTCAGTAATTCTTCGTTCTTTAGATGTACCAATAATTGCGTTGGTAGTAAAAATACATGAGTTTTGACTACTTTATACATTCCTATTTGCAATGTGCAAATTTCTTCCCAACTGTACCAAAGATAGAAAATTAACACAAGACTCGGGAAATACAACTTTACACTTTAAGCAACTAGCAACTGTAAAATAAACATAATCTAACAGGGTAGGCTAAGGTGTAAAGGTGTAACGAAATAGATAGTTGGTGTAATTCCTAAAGGATTGGCTCTACGGGTTGTTCTAGGGGTATCTTACTCTTAAGATGAGAGTAAACAAATGGTTTATACGGGGGTTAACTAACCAGTGTAGTTAGTTAATAAAACAACATGTATAGGCTTTTTGGGTGTAATCCTAAAAATTTACCAATTTAAACAAGTTACTCTATCTAAATCCATAGTACTCATTATTGTGGTCTCGAATAGATATACCAAGCCAAGTTCTAAAGTCTACAACATCACCGGCACACTCATATTTTGTGGAATTTGGGTAAACATTTGGAAACGGATAAGGTTAAATCCTCACAATATCTAACAAGGGTTATTGTGTGCAGGTTATGTATCAAGTAATTTCACAAAAGTATGCTTAATTTTTTTTTAAATTTGAGCATAATTTAAGCATTTTAGTGTGAAAAATAGGACAAGTATCATTCTAATTCCCATCCCCCCACTTGAATTATACAACGTCCTTGTTGTATAGATAAAACATTAAAAACAGGAATTAAAAAGAATTAGAATGAGAAACTCCCCTGATATTTTGCTTGGTAGATTCTCCATGTTGAGTTTATGAGCAAGGATGTGTGTTGTAAATGCGTCTGGATACCAGCATGACTACAATCACACATAAGATTCCAGATGATTGATACTTCACCAACTTCGTCGATTTCCTTACTTTCAGTGAGGTCCTGTGCAAAATATAAGAAAAACATGCATTCTTATCTTGGTACCTATGGTTAATTTAAACTAAACTAAATACTAAATACGGGTCAGTCTGTTGAATACGCTGTATCATGTGCATGAATACGCCGTATTGACAAAACATACAATAATGTTTAAAGTGCATAAAAATAAAGGACCGATAACGTCTAGACATTTAATATGTCGTATGGTATGGAGCGGATACGCCGTATTGATGTTTGGGAAGACAAACTCGATAAAAAATAAATAACAATCCGGGTTGTCTCCCGGGAAGCACTTTTGTTTATAGTGAAGTCTTTAAGTTTGACTTTTTTCTAGCTTTTCTCATACGGTGCGCGTCACCTTCCATCCGTTGTCCTTTTTCTGAAAAATCTCTTGGTAGATTTGGGACATAGTATCTTCGTTCCTTTCCCAAGTATCATATTCACATCTTCTTATAGTAATGCATTCTTCGTTTGGTCCAAGTGAATATTTAATAGCTTCAAACCTCTCAGCATTTCACATACTTTTGTTAGGCCTCTCATTATTCAAAGTGTTGGATGTGTTGTTAGCTTCTAAATTTGCATCTTTGCATTTGCGCTTCGTTTGTCTTCATTCATCATCTTTTCAAGTATTGTTCTTTTCTCGAGTTTTCAGATAAGGATTGAAGATCGAGTCAGTAGTAGTGTCATTACTACTTAAGATGTTGTCATCCATTCGTCTTTTATTCCAACTTCCATTCAGCCAAGAATGAAATAATACCTTTTTAGTTCTTCCATTCACTCTCATGTGGTTTTCGAATGATGAATTTACTTGTGATATGAATTCAAGTAGATCAATCCCCCAGTTATTTCCTTCGTCCAACATTTCTTCTTCTCCATCGTATGATTCGGGGTAGAATTTACAGAAAAATTTCTCAACAAGTTCTTCCCAAGTGGTGATTTTTCCTTCCCCTTCGTTTATCCACCATTGTCGTGCGTCATCGGCTAGTTAGAGAGGAAAACCTTTATTCGTAATTGATGGGAGTCCACACTAGGAATATTGATTAAATCAAGCATTTCAAATATCATAGCAATGTGGTCCATCATGTCTTCATGTGTATTCCGTGGTATGCATAATTTTGTAACTCCGTTAAAAATTCCTTGCTGAGTTTAATGTTCATATCATTATTGATGTTAGTAATAGAAAGATTTGATTCAGTTTGAGCATTCTCCATGTTTTTATTTAAAAACAGTTCTGCCATGATTTCTTTTTGTATCTTCTTCAATTAACTAGCTCTAATAAGTATGATCTGCCACAATGGTAAAAATATCAGCAGGATTTGCTCTGAATAAAGATAGAAAAATTAAGCACGGAAATTAAGCTTCTGTTTCAGATGATCGATACGCCGTATTCAATAGAAGTGAATACGCCGTATTAATCCTTTTGAACGAATACGCTGCATTGGATAGAAAGTTGGATACGCCGTATCCAATGGAAGTGGATACGCGTATCGGTTTATCGACCAGAACAAGGTATTATGAAAAACAATAAAACGTACAAACAATTAAACACACAAATATACAAGCAAATATACATAATTATACACTAATCTAAATTACACTAATCCTAAGGGTTAGATCTAATCTAATGCTAAAAACTAAAATATCAAATAAAAATCAAGATTAATTCTCACTCCCCGGTAGCGGTGCTAAAAACTTGATTGTGTCGTTGTGTGGTGTTAAATTATGATTCAAGTTTTAAATTTACATTTTGCCGACTTAACCAAAAACAACACTTTAACTGGCAGTGTACCCGGTGGGTGGGAGTTTCGTGTTAAGTAGGGTGTCGATCACTAAGAGCGAGGAACACTTTTAATTTATTAATACTTTTGTTTCTCTAATCTAAGTTAGTCTAATCTACGCTATACCTATGCTAAACCTATGTTAATCCTAAATCTAATGGATAGGGGGTTTTTCAGTTTGAGAGATTGGCACGGATTCGGTGGTGACTAAAACCAATTCATGACACTAAAACACACACAAGCAAATCAACAGAAGATAAAAGAGCGGTCTAGCCAAATATAAGAAAACTATATTAAACATTATCAATCCAATTAGAACGTTGGTTTGTTTATTAGTGCAATGATTACTTATCTTAAAGCGGCATATCATTCTTAAGACTAGGCGTTACTTCTTCCTAAGACATAGACACGTAGAATTCTGTCACAATTAAATTCATCTGCATAAAGCATCCTTATTTGCTGATTATAATTTATCTTAGGGATTACGGCAATGGTGATCTTGTTAAACCCTTGCTCATAGAGACTTTACCCAGTTATTGCTTAATAGCAATTGTAGGTCCAGTTCTAGATAGATCTTCAAGCCTGTTAAGGTTGTAGAGCACTTATGTAATCACAAGCAACTCTAAGAGAGACTCTAACAAACGAAACTGTTGTTTACGCGGAATATAAACAACAGAGTTAAAGAACTAGTAAAAACAATGATCCTCTATGGATCTTTTCTATTGATAGTAAACGCCTGTTTCTAATGAATTAATTAGTTACATTCAGCCAAGCCGTAGGTT